>QRDG01000855.1:87869-301281 GCA_012064385.1 Puccinellia tenuiflora | reverse complement strand
GTTATTCAGTTAAAGGGGATTCCATATGTCCCCACCAATGGCAGCACGCTCAAACCATGGTTCTAGAGACAAGAACTCGCACTTAGGGGCAAGAGTGAGGCAAAACACCATCCCCGATGGCAACTCACCCAAGCCTATTAAGCAAATTAATTAAGTATCATACTTCACCACCATGTCTGAAACATTCCATCAACATCAACAATTATGGAATTTAATCAACGGACATAAAGCAATTGACTAAGCATGGCTAAGCATATATAACAGCAATTATATCTTGTCTCCGGCCAACACATCAAACCTAGGGTTCATAGGTAGGGATACATGTATTGGTTCGGGGAATCACATGCATACATAGGATACTCTACATCTTGATCAAAAGTGATATTAGAATCGCATGCAATATTATGGTGGATAAAATAAGTTTATAAATAATAGGAGGCTAGATGCCAAGAAGGTTAGGTTATCTCTTGCCTTGCTACCGGGGCGTGTAGTACGGCTTGTCGGGGTAGGTAGAGAGACCGTCGACTCCGGAATCTATCGATACCCAAATAATACAAAAGAACAAATAAATCACCCGAAGAAAAGGTGCAATGCACAATCACATGATGACATGACAAGATTATGCAAAGCTATCATCATATGATTTATCTAACAATATTAAATGGAGTGCCAAATAATTGGTGCAATTATTTGGAACAAACCCCATATTTAACTAAATGTCCACATTGCTTATAAATTATTACATTACTAAGAATGGTATCAAATATGCATCAACATGACATTATTAGATAGATATCGTTCTTCCGATCGTTTTGGTACCTCATTTGTGAATTTCCAATTATCGATGAATAAATAGCGAATTAAATAATTATTTGAATTTAATTTGTATAATCATTTAAAGAAAAACATCAAATAAATATTTGAGATCATGATGTAATTTTAGCATGGTTTGATAGCAATTGAAGTGCTGATCACATTGATATTTTATTCATAATTTTTGGTTAAATATTTATCGAATTATGATTTTCCCAAATTAGGTATTTATTTATACCATTTTAGGAATTCTTACAAACAGCAAAAATATAAACTAAAAAAAAATCATTACAATGTTCCTATATTGTAGAGTTTGTTTTCCTGATCAATTTGATATTTGATTTGCTATTTTTGAAGCAATATTCAAATAGATATCAAATGTTTTATTTGAAATCCAAAACCGGCCAGGCCGGGCCCAAGGCCGGGCAGTGACCCAAGGCAGCCGGCCTCGTGGCCGGCCCAGGCTGGCGTGCAGGCCGGGGACCAACCCGAAGGGTCCGGCCTTTTGGCCGGCCCAGGCCGGGATCACGGCCGGGAGGGAGCCCGAGCCAGCCGGCCTCACGGCCGGACAGGCCGGTGCCCAGGCCGGGCTCACGGACAACGGCGATGCCGGCGACGGGTACGGTGACCGGCGGCGAGGAGGGGAAAAAGGGGGAGCGGGAGAGAGTCTAAAAAGGACGCCGGACTCACCCGCGTTACTTGTGGTTGCTCGACGACGGCGGGGGAGGACGGCGTGGACGGAATCGGCCGGCGTAGTGCGGCCAAGGGAAGACGTCGAGGACGATTCCGTCGAACCCCGGCTACCACGGCTTGATTTCCTCGGTGAGGAGGGAGAGGAGGACGCGGCGATGCTTCCGGTGCTCTTCGATCCGTTCGGGGAGTGCCGGGACGACGGCGACGTGCTCGACACCGTGGCGGCAATGGAGGCGCTCGGTCCCGGGGGAGAGAGAGATAAACGGAGGAGCAGGTGGGGAATGGGAGCAGGTGGAGGACCAGGGTGTCGTGGGCATCCTCCTTCTCCACCATGGCCACGTGTGGCACCCCGATCCGGAGATCGAGTTACGCCATATATCAGTCCCAGGAGCACTAAATATATGAAAACTTGATAACAGAACATAGCCACTTTATTAAGGGGTCGGGAACCAACGATGGATTACAAGGGTCTCATTACAAGGCTGCGCCCTAGCGCACACAACAGTTTGTACATTATTTATCGAACATGACTTCATCAGAGGGCGTCAGCGGATTGGCGGAAGCGTGCGACGAAGAGGGCCTAACTCCACAGGGCTCTGCCTGGATACCGGATCTAGTTCTCGTACAAGGGGTACTCGGCGACGGGGGTAGGAGGATCTGGCCACATGAAAAGTCAGGTGAGTACATGGAATGTACTCGCAAGACATATCCTCAATCAACCGTAACCAACGGTCCTATATGGCATGGCATGGGTGCAGGTGCGAGTCCAAGCTTAACGGTTGGACTTAACTTACCTACTTACCTGTGACGAAAACCGTGGATTATGAGAACGAGTCTCATTCCCACCCAACAATATTCTCAACACTTAGGTTCTCAAGCGTGACCAACTCTGGTCCACCACGAGCTCAGCTCTTGACCAACCATGGTCCACTTTTCAGCTCATTCAACTTTGGCCAACTCTGGCCGTTTGGTGAATTTATTTCTCCGTGTTCGACTGGACTGACTCTAGTGTGACTGGACCCAACACCGTTCCTTAGGGTAGGAACAATACTAGATTCTAGATTTGACACTCTCGAGAGGTTGCAACTTTTATCCACACGTTGGGGTCTAAGCTTGTACAGCCGGTACCTGCCGCACAAAACTATTCCCCCGTAGCCGTCCGCACTACCAAGGCACTCCTTATGTAGCTACCGACTTACCACTCGGGCTAAGTCTTATGACGAAGTGAATCCGGCACGTCCCCAACTCATGAGCAACGCCTAGCTCCGGAACCTTCCCAAGACTAGCCCCGACCACAACTATGCAGTAACCGACTAGACTTGCCAAGTGGGTAGCATCAAAAGAGGCTCGGTAGGCTACTAAGCTACGGTCTTCCCATTTCAACGACGCATGGTTGTGCGGGTGTGTTTGGCGAGTGGCACTATTTGACTCAATCTAGTCGACGGAGGTGGTTATCTTTTTAGTCAATTTTTTATTCTCGACCATAAGACAGCAACAAACGTTAGTCCACAAGATATACATGAGCATCAAATAATCACATAGTAGTTCAGCAAGGTAAAATAAGGTCAACCGGGCGATGGCGGAGTTTCCTCCGACCAGTGACAGCCACAGGTTGAGTAAAGATAAAATAACAAAATCAACCGGGCGAGGACGGAGATGTCTCCGGCCAGTTGCCGCCACGGGTCGAGTAAGAAGATAAAATAACAAAATCAACCGGGCGAGGACGGAGATGTCTCCGGCCAGTTGCAGCCACGGGTTGAGTAAATAAATACGCACACCCCACTCTACGGAAAGTAGACGAGATTCAATCCACGTGGGCGGAGCCCAACATGTATTTAGTCGCCGGCCGGAACTCAACCCACACTTGATGGGTTTATCGTATTGCAGGAAAGTAAAGTTGCTTGGAATAAAAGTACTGAAAGTAGGCGAGATTCAATCCACGCGGGCGGTGCCCAACATGTATTTAGTCGCCGGCCGGAACTCAACTCACGGAACATGAGTTTATCGTATTGCATGAAATAAAGGTAACAATAATAAATTGCACGAAATCATAAGCATGAAATATTAGCATAGGGGTGACACATGAGATGCAACTACCGCTCAATCAAGCAACAAATAAAACATCGAGGACTTGGAACAGATGGTTGGGGGCTGATGGCTTGCCTTCAGGGATAGGTTCAACTTCCACTTCGATAGGGGGGTTGGAATCTATTAAAGAAATTCAAAAATAGGGTTAAAACCTTCCACAAGGCATTCAAGAGTTCAGGGGGCAAATGAACTTCAAATCAATTGAAACCAGTGGCATTGGATAGAGAATTTCAAAACAAAGCCAGCGCAAAAAGATTCATATTTTTCTGTTTATTTTTGAGAAAGTTATACCCTTTCAAACCTAACCCTAGAATCTGCCCTTTTTAAAACAGAAACAAATAAAGAAAAACGTCTCAGGAAAGTTTAAAAATCTGACGTCCGGGACCCACTGGTCAGCGGCCCGTTAGCGAACCGGTACGCGCGGAAAAAAAAACAAAAGAAAAAGAAACAGGGGCACGGGGTGGAGGCTTGCCGGCACGGTGGACTCACCGGCGAGGCTCCTGGGCGGCTGCGGCGATCGGGAGGCGAAGGAGTAGGTGCAGGGAGGCTTGGGGAGATGGGTTCCTGCTGTCGGCGTTCTCACGGGCAGTGGGGAGGTCTCGAGCGGCGGCGGCGTTGGTGCCCGCGGAGGCCGAGTGGTGGTTGAAGACGAACACGGCGTCTCCGGCCACCATTCACCCGAGCGAGGGCGTCATCGAGTTCCTTGGGTTCTAGATTGGAGGAGGGGGTGAGGAATTGGTGGCGGGCTAGCTCTGGAGAGGTGAATTTCTCGGAGGCCGAATGGCGGGGGCGAGCTCGTCGCCGGCGATGGGAGGTTTCCCGGGAAGCAATACTCGAGGAGGAGGAGTCTCGGTGAGGGAGGAGGCTGGGGTGGTGCTCGATGATGGCTGGGGTGCACTTAAATAGCCTCCCGTCGGGGTTGGCCGTGGGAATGATGCGGTGGTGGAGGGTGAGGTGTCGTGGGTGGCAGCGACGGGACGACGGCCATCTTGTCGATGGTGTAGCATCGAGGCCTTGCTGTCGACGAGGAATCCGTGGCAGGGGATAAGACCGGGGTGGCGTGGCATATGGTGGTGGTGGGGGTCCGGGTGGTCACGGCGGGCGGCGACACGGAAAGGGTGGCGCAGGGGGGAGCGGCGGACGGTGCGTCGATGGTGTAGCGGCAGGGGTTGCTGGACGACGGGATTCGCGGGGAGGGGATAAGCACGGCGGCAGTGTAGTCACTGGTGCGGGGGGGGGGAGGGTCCCGCGGCGGCCCTGTTCGAGCGGCATGTCGGCTAGTGCCCGACGGCGCACGGGGGAGCAGTGGCGGCGGTGCTTGGCCGAGGGGGTGGTCGAGGGGAAGGTGGTGAAGCTGGGGCACGAGGGGAGCAGCGGGGAAGGCTTAACGGCGACGACCACAAACCGGCGGCGTCCTCCTGGCATGAACATGCCCGTGGTGGCCATGCCACAGGGCATGCCATGACCGGCATGGTCATGCCATTGGCACCATAGGGCACCAAAACAGAAAAGTAATCGTGTCACTAGGTGCATAATTTGAAACTCTATCCAAGTCTAGTTATGTGCTCGAGCTATACTGCAAGTTGGGAGAAGAGAAAATTTCATCGAACACCTTCGGCTGAAAAGGGGAATTGGGTTTTGGGCAACTAGAATAGAAGATATTTCGCCAGGAAAAATACAGGAGGTAGATATTGGTTAGGAGCATCTACCTAGGGTTTTTTAGAATTTTTGAAAATGTTTTAGTAGGGTTTCCAAAAAAGACAAGGTTTAGGCCAGAAAGTAAAACAGGGAAAACCTCAAATATTTTCTTGACAAGGTATCAAATATTTTTGTATATTTGGGTTATACACTGGTTAGGGATCCTCCCTGAATTTTTGGAGAATTTTTGAAGATGGTCTTGACATACATCCTTTGGAAAGCTAGGGTTTTGGATATTTTTGGCAGAAAATAAATCAGGGAAGATGTCAACCCTTTTCTTAACAAGTCACCCAATATTTTTGCATAAATGGGTTCTAGGCTAGATGGGGATCACTCTGGAATTTTTGGGGAATTTTTGAAGTCACCCTTGGTATGGCTCCTTTGGAAGGCTAGGGTTTAGGTCCTTTTGCATTTAAAGAAAAGACAACTATTTTGGGAAATCCTGGGGTTTTAGAAATGTAGAAGAAAATAGAGGTGCCAAGATCAAAGGGTCCAAATCCAAATCCAAATTTTGGTTTTGTCAAAGAAAATTTTATAGGGCCAAAATTCGGGATGTGACAAACCTTCCCCCCTTAAAATGAATCTCGTCCCCGAGATTCGAGTTGCTCATGGAATAGGTATGGTTATTCTGCTCTCAAAGAATCCTCTCATTTCCAGGGGCTTCCTCTTTGGTGGGTTTATCCTCTATTTAACCTTGTGACTCTGCTGTGGGGGGGGGGGCGTTCTGGCTTTGTCCGAACTTTGAGGGAACATTCCTCACGCGTGAACTCGTGGCTTAGGTCCAAGTCCAGGGAAAACATAAAACGGTGCCTTGCAACGAAACCTTATGACGGGGGAGTGGGGAGTTCCAGGGTCAACACAATTTATTGCAAGTTTAGCGTTGGTGGTTCACATACCAAGCATCACATCTGAAGCTTCGTAGGTCTCTTCGGCGGACATGTGGTGGACACGAGCGACTTGAGGTGGCCTCATTGTTCCGGCGGGAGGGTTGTTGAGGTTGCCAGTGTTGTTACTGCCATTGTTGTTCTTGGTCAACGGGCAATCAGCTATGTAGTGCCCTTTCTTGCCGCACTTAAAGCAGGAATTTTCCCTCTTGCAGTCATCTACGAGTGGACGCTTGTGGTAGAACTCATTGCGGGGGTACCCTTCCTTTCTGGGTGGGGTCCAGGTAGTTGGAGGTGTAGGGGCCTGTGAGTTGGGTGGCCAGGTACGGGGCTTCTTGTGAGCTTCTTCAGGCTGGTGCTTGTGAGACTCAAACTTCTTCTTGTGGGAATCATAGATGGTGCGGTGTTCCTTCTCTGAAATCAGTGCGGTGTTTACCATGGCTTGAAAATCTGGGAACTGTAGGACGCTGAGCTGAGTCTTGATGGCCTGGTGCATTCCGTGGAGGAATCTGTCCTTTTTCTTCTCATCTGTGTTGACATCATCTGGGGCATAACGGGCAAGGTCGTTGAACTTGGTCAGGTACTCGCTTACAGTTGAGTTGCCTGAGTGAGTGCTAGGAGTTCTTGCTGCTTCATCTTCATAAGGCTTGAGGGTATGTAGGCTTTGCGGAAAATTTCTTGGAATTCTGTCCAGGTGATAGTGGTTCCATTTCCTCTCATATCTTTCTGATTGTCCCACCACACATCGGCTGGTCCTTCAAGATAGTGAGTGACGAAAGGTACCTTGTCTTGCTCATCAACGCGAGCGATCTCTAACTTCTTTTCCATGGTACGGAGCCAATCATCTGCTTCGAGAGGGTTGGTGGCCTGCGAGAACTGAGGTGGCCGAGTACGCTGAAAGTCTTGCAGCTTGGACCGGGTCGGGCGAGGGGCGTTCTGTGCTTGCATGTAGGTGCCAAACTCTCTCATAATTTGGGTCATGTACAGCTGGTGGCGTTCATCCATCATCAACAATAGGTGGCTTGGAGTTGGTTCCGGTGGGGTTGGCGGCTGTGGGGGCATTGGGTCCATGCCGGCTTGTCGGGCTGATCGGCGGATTGGGGTTCCTTGGTTGCCACTTGTACCTGTGTTGGGCCTCATCCTGGTTGGTTGAAGGTGGGGTTGACGGGTGCCATGAGCTTCCATAAGGGGAGAAAGAAATGCAACATCCAAGAAGATCCAAATAAAAGCAAGAGATAAAACCAAGGCGTTTTTATACAATGGAGAGTTGGGTTACATGACACATGGTACACAACATTATACGAGGGACAAGCCATTACTCCTACATTATTCACGTGCACGTCGGACTACGTGATCGTCGACTATGATACACAGCTAGGATGCAAGCGCTACTGCTCCGGAGGCTAGCGTCTAGAGCTACATCTCGAGGGGAGTAGCAGGTGCGATGATGTCGATGCCGTCGATGCTCCTTCCCAGCGCTATGGGGGTGTACGAGGGGAAGGGTGTGCCGATGTCGACGCGGAGACACTGGGCCTGAGGTTCCTGAGGGTATCCAGTGAAGAAGCGAGGAGGGGCGCTAGAGCTACGGAACGCGGTGGCTCGAGCGGGAGTGGAAGCGAGTTTTGCTCTCAGCTGGTCAAGAGTACGGGGAAGGTGGGTTGAATACGGAGGGATCTTGTGGGAAGGACCGATTCCTGGTGCTCTTGTTGCTCCAACCGCAGTCATGCTAGCGTGAGAAGGTGTGTCGTGCAGATATTGGTGGAGGTAGGATGTGTACCGGAGAAGGGCGGTGAGTTTTGAAGAGAGATCCCTCGGGTTGGGAAAGAGGACATCTCCGTTGCCCCAATCCAGCCTTGGGAGGTGTGCATAGCGAGGGCACCTCCTCATGATAGGGTTGTGGGTGCGGAGAAGAACGATGGCATCTGCAGCGGCTTCTTGGATGGCTCGGGTCTCCTGGGGGTGGACGCCGGAGGAGAGGGCGTACGTGTGTCCTTGGCCCACGGGCGAGGCGCACAAGTAGACGGTGGTGATAAACTCCGAGTGGGTCCCATCATGACGGGAGCATAGCACGCGGTAGGTCGGAGAAGGGGAGGATGGGTAGAGGTGTGCCCAAATCTCGCGGAGGAATTGCGGCATGCCGGGGACGTTCAAGGCGGGGGTTTCTACGGGTAGCTCAAACTTCATCTGTACCAAAGTTAGAAGCCAAAAATGTGAGTTGCAAGGTTAGAAAAACACAAACAGATAGAGAAACAATTAAAAGCAAGCAAAGCAACGTTCGCTATCTAAGGTTCCGTTTAGAACTAGGGTATCCTATAGGCAGTTAGGCTCTGATACCAAGCTCTGTGGCACCCCGATCCGGAGATCGAGTTACCCCATATATCAGTCCCAGGAGCACTGAATATATGAAAACTTGATAACAGAACATAGCCACTTTATTAAGGGGTCGGGAACCGACGATGGATTACAAGGGTCTCATTACAAGGCTGCGCCCTAGCGCACACAACAGTTTGTACATTATTTATCGAACATGACTTCATCAGAGGGCGTCAGCGGATTGGCGGAAGCGTGCGACGAAGAGGGCCTAACTCCACAGGGCTCTGCCTGGATACCGGATCTAGTTCTCGTACAAGGGGTACTCGGCGATGGGGGTAGGAGGATCTGGCCACATGAAAAGCCAGGTGAGTACATGGAATGTACTCGCAAGACATCAATCCTCAATCAACCGTAACCAACGGTCCTATATGGCATGGCATGGGTGCAGGTGCGAGTCCAAGCTTAACGGTTGGACTTAACTTACCTACTTACCTGTGACGAAAACCGTGGATTATGAGAACGAGTCTCATTCCCACCCAACAATATTCTCAACACTTAGGTTCTCAAGCGTGACCAACTCTGGTCCACCTCGAGCTCAGCTCTTGACCAACTATGGTCCACTTTTCAGCTCATTCAACTTTGGCCAACTCTGGCCGTTTGGTGAATTTATTTCTCCGTGTTCGACTGGACTGACTCTAGTGTGACTGGACCCAACACCGTTCCTTGGGTAGGAACAATACTAGATTCTAGATTTGACACTCTCGAGAGGTTGCAACTTTTATCCACACGTTGGGGTCTAAGCTTGTACAGCCGGTACCTGCCGCACAAACCTATTCCCCCGTAGCCGTCCGCACTACCAAGGCACTCCTTATGTAGCTACCGACTTACCACTCGGGCTAAGTCTTATGACGAAGTGAATCCGGCACGTCCCCAACTCATGAGCAACGCCTAGCTCCGGAACCTTCACAAGACTAGCCCCGACCACAACTATGCAGTAACCGACTAGACTTGCCAAGTGGGTAGCATCAAAAGAGGCTCGGTAGGCTACTAAGCTACGGTCTTCCCATTTCAACGACGCATGGTTGTGCGGGTGTGTTTGGCGAGTGGCACTATTTGACTCAATCTAGTCGACGGAGGTGGTTATCTTTTTAGTCAATTTTTTTATTCTCGACCATAAGACAGCAACAAACGTTAGTCCACAAGATATACATGAGCATCAAATAATCACATAGTAGTTCAGCAAGGTAAAATAAGGTCAACCGGGCGATGGCGGAGTTTCCTCCGACCAGTGACAGCCACAGGTTGAGTAAAGATAAAATAACAAAATCAACCGGGCGAGGACGGAGAGGTCTCCGGCCAGTTGCAGCCACGGGTCGAGTAAGAAGATAAAATAACAAAATCAACCGGGCGAGGACGGAGATGTCTCCGGCCAGTTGCAGCCACGGGTTGAGTAAATAAATACGCACACCCCACTCTACGGAAAGTAGACGAGATTCAATCCACGTGGGCGGAGCCCAACATGTATTTAGTCGCCGGCCGGAACTCAACCCACACTTGATGGGTTTATCGTATTGCAGGAAAGTAAAGTTGCTTGGAATAAAAGTACTGAAAGTAGGCGAGATTCAATCCACGCGGGCGGTGCCCAACATGTATTTAGTCACCGGCCGGAACTCAACTCACGGAACATGAGTTTATCGTATTGCATGAAATAAAGGTGACAATAATAAATTGCATGAAATCATAAGCATGAAATATTAGCGTAGGGGTGACACATGAGATGCAACTACCACTCAATCAAGCAACAAATAAAACATCGAGGACTTGGAACAGATGGTTGGGGGCTGATGGCTTTCCTTCAGGGATAGGTTCAACTTCCACTTCGATAGGGGGGTTGGAATCTATTAAAGAAATTCAAAAATAGGGTTAAAACCTTCCACAAGGCATTCAAGAGTTCAGGGGGCAAATGAACATCAAATCAATTGAAACCAGTGGCATTGGATAGAGAATTTCAAAACAAAGCCAGCGCAAAAAGATTCATATTTTTCTGTTTATTTTTTAGAAAGTTATACCCTTTCAAACCTAACCCTAGAATCTGCCCTTTTTAAAACAGAAACAAATAAAGAAAAACGTCTCAGGAAAGTTTAAAAATCTGACGGCCGGGACCCACTGGTCAGCGGCCCGTTAGCGAACCGGTACGCGCGGAAAAAAAACAAAAGAAAAAGAAACAGGGGCACGGGGTGGAGGCTTGCCGGCACGGTGGACTCACCGGCGAGGCTCCTGGGCGGCTGCGGCGATCGGGAGGCGAAGGAGTAGGTGCAGGGAGGCTTGGGGAGATGGGGTTCCTGCCGTCGGCGTGCTCACGGGCAGTGGGGAGGTCTCGAGCGGCGGCGGCGTTGGTGCCCGCGGAGGCCGAGTGGTGGTTGAAGACGAACACGGCGTCTCCGGCCACCATTCACCCGAGCGAGGGCGTCATCGGGTTCCTTGGGTTCTAGATTGGAGGAGGGGGTGAGGAATTGGTGGCGGGCTAGCTCTGGAGAGGTGAATTTCTCGGAGGCCGAATGGCGGGGGCGAGCTCGTCGCCGGCGATGGGAGGTTTCCCGGGAGGCAATACTCGAGGAGGGGGAGGATGGGTGAGGGAGGAGGCTGGGGTGGTGCTCGATGATGGCTGGGGTGCACTTAAATAGCCTCCCGTCGGGGTTGGCCGTGGGCATGATGCGGTGGTGGAGGGTGAGGTGTCGTGGGTGGCAGCGACGGGACGACGGCCATCTTGTCGATGGTGTAGCATCGAGGCCTTGCTGTCGACGAGGAATCCGTGGCAGGGGATAAGACCGGGGTGGCGTGGCATATGGTGGTGGTGGGGGTCCGGGTGGTCACGGCGGGCGGCGACACGGAAAGGGTGGCGCAGGGGGGAGCGACGGACGGTGCGTCGATGGTGTAGCGGCAGGGGTTGCTGGACGACGGGATTCGCGGGGAGGGGATAAGCACGGCGGCAGTGTAGTCACTGGTGCGGGGGGGGAGGGTCCCGCGGCGGCCCTGTTCGAGCGGCGCGTCGGCTAGTGCCCGACGGCGCACGGGGGAGCAGTGGCGGCGGTGCTTGGCCGAGGGGGTGGTCGAGGGGGAGGTGGTGAAGCTGGGGCACGAGGGGAGCAGCGGGGAAGGCTTAACGGCGACGACCACAAACCGGCGGCGTCCTCCTGGCATGAACATGCCCGTGGTGGCCATGCCACAGGGCATGCCATGACCGGCATGGTCATGCCATTGGCACCATAGGGCACCAAAACAGAAAAGTAATCGTGTCACTAGGTGCATAATTTGAAACTCTATCCAAGTCTAGTTATGTGCTCGAGCTATACTGCAAGTTGGGAGAAGAGAAAATTTCATCGAACACCTTCGGCTGAAAAGGGGAATTGGGTTTTGGGCAACTAGAATAGAAGATATTTCGCCAGGAAAAATACAGGAGGTAGATATTGGTTAGGAGCATCTACCTAGGGTTTTTTAGAATTTTGAAAATGTTTTAGTAGGGTTTCCAAAAACAACAAGTTTAGGCCAGAAAGTAGAACAGGGGAAAGCTCAAATATTTTCTTGACAAGGTATCAAATATTTTTGTATATTTGGGTTATACACTGGTTAGGGATCCTCCCTGAATTTTTGGAGAATTTTTGAAGATGGTCTTGACATACATCCTTTGGAAAGCTAGGGTTTTGGATATTTTTGGCAGAAAATAAATCAGGGAAGATGTCAACCCTTTTCTTAACAAGTCACCCAATATTTTTGCATAAATGGGTTCTAGGCTAGATGGGGATCACTCTGGAATTTTTGGGGAATTTTTGAAGTCACCCTTGGTATGGCTCCTTTGGAAGGCTAGGGTTTAGGTCCTTTTGCATTTAAAGAAAAGACAACTATTTTGGGAAATCCTGGGGTTTTAGAAATGTAGAAGAAAATAGAGGTGCCAAGATCAAAGGGTCCAAATCCAAATCCAAATTTTGGTTTTGTCAAAGAAAATTTTATAGGGCCAAAATTCGGGATGTGACACCACGGAGGCACGCGTGAGAGGGGGGGCACGCCGGCATGGGTGCCTCGGCATGGCACCAGTGCCGGCCGGCACTGTGGAGAAGAAAAGGAGAGAGGAGGGAATGACAGGGGGGATCCCCTGTCAGATTTTCAAACATTTCCTTTTTCTGTTTTTCTTTTGAGTCCAGCAGCTTTTAGTGATTTAAATGAGGCACTAAATTTTTTTTGAAAATTATGAAAATATTTGAGTAGGCTCCCCTTAATACTTAGAAGCTCCGCAAAAATTGGTGCTTCCAAAATAAAAGTTTTGAGCAACATTTGAACATAAGTTTGAATATGGCAATTTGAATAATTCAAAGATATGCATTTACTTGGAGTACTTAAGCATTTGAAAAATTAATGCAAATATTCATGGAGGCTCTAACAATAACATTGAAGCAACCCATGATTTTATTTTGAATTTTTGGAAAGTTTATCTTGGTCTCAAAATAGAATTGGATTGAACCAATTTTGGATCCTCAAATTCATTTCTTATTTGGTAAGATTTGGAATTTGGGAATTAGTTATAAAAGGTAAACTTGGAACTTCCTAAACCATTTGGAAGTCCAAGAATGATTTGGTTTGCTAAGTTGAGCAATTGCATTGGTTGGGATGTTTGGGAAGTTTGCTTCCCCATTTTAATTGCTTGCATAGATGGATAGTTAGAATAGCAATTTCATATGGATGCCATGATACAAACAATGATGCAAAAGTGGAAAAAGTTTTGGTATTTTTCATTACAAAGCTGGGGCTGTTACAAGTAATTTGGACGTCATGGGTAATGGCACTCCCTTAGCTTGTTCCAAGCTTGGGGAGTGCCTCAGTATCATCATTATCTTTTACCTTTTTATCTTTTAGTCGTGTGTCATGTCCTGAGTAGAGAAGTTATCATATGAAATAGTGTGTGCATTGTCGTTGTTATCCTTTCATGTATTAGCTTCGTATCCGTTGGTGTGGTTGTCGTTATGGAATATTAATGAGAAGTCTGGCTTTTACTTTCTCGGACCGCTTTATTCTAGCTTGCAAGTAATCTCTAGATCTCTTTGGAAAAGTGTTGGTCTTATATTAGGTGCAGCTTTGAAAATCTAATTGGGTGTTGGCAAGCATAGCATTGGTCAGTAGCAACAATTCTTGGATGCTTAAGTAGAGAAGAAAGTTTCACTTGCAAATATATTATCTTTGATATCTTACAGATTTGTCAGTTTCCAAGCTTTATATTCTTGAATAAGAACTTTATGCTGACAAGGAAGATGGCTCCTTAAGGTATGATCAATCTTATCGCTGGTAATATATATTGTTTGTATCTCTCAACACTTATGTTTGCTATAAGCCTTGCTATCCAAAACCCTGCATTGAGAGGGAATACTTCTCGTGCATCCAAATACTTGAGCCAAACACTTTTGCCATTTGTGTCCACCATACCTACCTACATGTGGTATTTCTCTGCCACTCCAAGTAAAATTTTCATGTGCTATCTTTAAAACTTTCAAAATTCTCTATTTTGTGCCCCTGTTTTTAAGCTCATGAGGAAGCAGTAAGAAGTTGGTTATAACTTGTGACAAGCAAGGTCATTTCCCCCCTTTTCACCCGGTGTTGATGGTTCATGTCCTCACTTGAATTAACCCGAGAGCGGCTTAAGCAAAATATAAATATAACTCACCATTCTTCTCCGCACAATGGAAATCTGAGAAATCAGCTCAACATTGGTTAGTGGTGAAACCAAGGAGAAAGAGGAATGTACTCGTTCCTCTAAAACCAGCCGCTCTCACAAGTCTAAAAGCCTTGTTTGATCATGTTTTATTGCAGTTAAAAGTGCCATTTTGGTAAACAAGTTGAAAGTTGAGCTTTGCTGAACGATCATCTTCTTTGTACGGTATTTTTACTTTTATTGCAATAATATAACTCTTGGAAGATAACTCTTTGATATTCGAAGCTTGTGATATCTGCTGATAATAGCTCTTATATAGATTCTCCTTGAAAGATAAGTTTGATATGTTAGATGTTCTCTGACCAAGAACACAGTTTTCCATCACTCAATTATGTTTTTCTCTGTGCACCTCTATATGTGGTTGATCTATCACTTGTTCTTTAAGTTTGATATGAGAAAAGGGTTGTTGTTTAGAATGAGTGTGTGCTTGTTTAGTAAATACTGATGCTTCTTGTCCGTATTCGTTATTATCGACACTTCACTCCATAAACCTGTGGTCATCACTCAATTATGTTTTTCTCTGTGCACCTCTATATGTGGTTGATCTATCACTTGTTCTTTAAGTTTGATATGAGAAAAGGGTTGTTGTTTAGAATGAGTGTGTGCTTGTTTAGTAAATACTGATGCTTCTTGTCCGTATTCGTTATTATCGACACTTCACTCCATAAACCTGTGGTCATGTTTACTGAGCTCAGTATTCGCTTGGGGATAAGCGAGGTCTAAGCTTGGGGGAGTTGATACGTCCATTTTGCATCATTATTTTATATCATAATTTGTTGTTATTCATGGATATATTTCATATTAGAATGCAATACTTATGTTAT
Source organism: Puccinellia tenuiflora (assembly GCA_012064385.1). NCBI lineage: Eukaryota > Viridiplantae > Streptophyta > Magnoliopsida > Poales > Poaceae > Puccinellia > Puccinellia tenuiflora. Next base: position 286,210 of record QRDG01000855.1, on the reverse strand, counting down.
TTTACCTTATTTTGCATGTTTGATGATTGTTGGTGATTTAACTGCCGGAGCCCGGAATCAGCTGGAAAAGGCACCGTCAAGATACTGTACCACTACATCGCCAAAAATTCCAGAAAAATTCAGAGATTATTATTTTGCCATATGACGGAAGAAGCCAAAAGGGCGACCGGGGGGAGCCACCAGGGCGCCAGGTGGCACCTGGCTGCGGCCCCTCCTTGGGCCGCGCCTGGGGCCCACCTGGTGGCCCTGGGTCGCCTCCGGCTCCCCCCTTTGGGGTATATCACCCCCTCTGACCTAAAAACATTGGGGGACGATTCGAAGAAATATTCCACCGCCGCCACGGGGGTGGAAACCACAGAGAGAGAAAAAGCTCTCCGGCAGGGAGAAATCTACCAGGGGAATTCCTTCCCGGAGTGGGGAGATCGTCGCCATCATCATCGTCATCGTCACGGGCTTCATCGGGATCATCAGCAACATCATCCTCACCGACAGCACCATCATCCCCACAGCTCCACTCCCTTCCGCTGTTACATTTAGGGTTATCTTTTTTGTAGTTCATTGGGAACACTTCTCCGGTGTTGATTGCCTTGTGTAGTTGATGCTTTTTAGTTTTCGGTGAATTACTTTTATGACCAGATTGTTGACCATTTATTCATCACCCCTGATTATGATCCATATGATGTCTTGTGAGTAGTTCATTTAGTTCCTGAGGACATGGGGAAGTCTCGTTGCAAGTAGTGGATTATGCTGAGTAGTATTTAATGGTTTGATATTTAAGTTGTGGTGCTATTCTTCTAGTGGTGTTGTGTGAATGTCGACTACATGACACTTCATCTTTATGGGCCTAGGGGAATGCATTGTGTATTTAGTTTGCTCGTGAGGTGGTTGCGGGATTGGCAGAAACCTAAACCCCCGCCGGTAAATTAGTGCATGAGGGAGTGTAGGATCTCAGAGTTTAAGGCTGTGGTTAGTTAATTCTTAAATACTTCCTTGCATTTGCGGATGTTTGTAGGGAAGTGTAATCACAAGTGTGTTTTAGTCCAAGTAAGGGCGGTTCATTAGCATAGGTTTACCCACACAACACTTAGCAAAATGTTAAACATTAATCAGCAATATGAAGCAAAAGTGACTTGACATTACTCCCATGTGTGCTCAGGAGCATTTAGCCTTTATAAGTAGATTCACTGGTTTGTCCTTTGTGCTAAAAAGGATTGGGCCACTTGCTGCAATAATTATTGCTCTCTTTTATTTACTCACACTTTATTTATTTGTTACTATAAAAACTCATAAAAATCCTTCTGTTAGTGTTTGTAGTGGAAGCTTGCGCGAATCTACAATCCAACACCTTCTGCTCTGTAATACCCCAGCATTTAGCAACCAACGAAGGGCAGAAGTATGATTTTGTGCATCTGCATGCATGCATCTGAAAACCTGAATAAATTTTTCGCAAAATAAAACCCTGGAGTGATCAGAGTTCATTCACCTTAATGCATTAGGCTTTAGCTCATTTCAGGTGAATGTGATAAATCTCAACATGACCTCTAGGCATTTTACTGGTTGCGGGAATTCAGATCCAATTGGATTATACAAATGATATTGTATTGGAAAACTCATTTAAATTGAATAATAAAGTTATACATGTTTATACAATTAAGCAAACAACTCATAAATATATACCAAATTAAATTTGTGTTAAAACCTATCACAATTCAAAGAGCTATTAAAACAAAGCAAATAATTTAATTGGTTGAGTACATTAAAACATTGTCTTTACATTGCCTCAACAATAAAAGTTAATACAAATGCTTAAGTAATCCTATATTACGAAACTAAACTTGATCTTCTTATTTGATCTTAGCTTCTTATCTTCAAATCTTCTTAAATGCATTCTTGCAAGACAAATCAAATAATAAAGAAAGTTGGGGTGAAATTTAAAGGCTTTGTGTTATATGAAGGAGTTTGGTAACAAGCCTTGCAACCTTGCTAACAGATTTCTTTGTATGCATAACAGCAATTGAGTTTCAAATAATAATAAACATGGTCAGAAGGAGAGTGTTTGTTGAATAAAATGTTTGCCTTCACCACAAGGGTGAGGCAACTTAATTTTGGAACTTAACCAATGGATATTAGGAACTTGCCCTAACATCCAAATGATGAAATGAGGGATCAATACTAATTCAAAGGCAACAAGGGATTATGGATCGGACTTGGATCAGCTGGATCACCTGCAGTCAAGTAGGCAACAAGGATGAGGAGCAGCATTTGATTCATACAAGAGAAGGGACAAGAGGCAACATTGACTCATTTATCAAGAAGGCAAATTATCAATCTCTTAATCTAATCAAGTGCTTAACTAAGAAAGCCATATAAGAATATTTCTCTAATGGAATTAATTTCCAAAGAAGAAAATCAGCCAAATGATAAAGACCACAAATAGGAATATTGCAAAGCCAATTGGTCATCACTACCCTTATAATTTAAAGTCCACATAAGATAAAAGCCACAAGTCATCTAATAACAAAAGCTACTTGGCATCTCCAAGTATGAATTCTACAACAGGGTTATATCAAACACAAGAGGGATAGGCTTGCCTCCTAGGAGAGTTGTCCACAAGCAAAATACCTAGCTCAACAGATACACACATGGGCACAAATCTCAGAAAATATATTCATCAGTGAATAATAAATTCGCAAGCAAAGCTAGCATAACACCTCACCACCACTTACAGTTGGTATGACATTCCAACTCTGCAATAAATGTTAAATAATTTATCAAGTTCATGGCATGTATTGCTTTTGAACTCAAGAACTTGGTTGTATCAAAAATAAATGTGAACACATTTATATCTCTATTTTAAAATGTGACAAAGGTGTTTCAAAAATTCAAAATAAAAATATGTGGAGCTTCTATATATTATTAGAAGACACCATGAATTTTTCCATGATTTTTGGACTTGTATAAAATCCCTAAATAAATATGTGAAATTTCTATTTTAAAAGTTTTAGTAATTACAAACAAGTCCAGGGGGTTATTTGAAAAATATCCTTTTCTTTCTTTTCTTCTTCCTCTCGCCAGAAGGACGAGGCCAACGTCATCGCTTCCACCTATTGCTTGCCGCTCTGTCGCGTGGATAAGAAGGGAGGGAGACGTCCAGATCGAGTCCTCACCTCATTCTTGCCCTCTCACTCTCCCTCACCTCTCTCTGAGCCAAAATCATCCCAAACCCTAACCCTAATCCTCTCGGCCGCCGACGTCCATCTCACATCGCCGGCGAAAGGAGGAGCTCCAAGCTCGGAGACCTTGTCCATCGTCTTCGCCTCATCGTCCACTACCCGGTGGTACCAGGCGCGCGTGCTGGGTGGGACGGAGGCCATGGAACGCGTCCGGCGTCCCGAACGCCAGCCGCCGGTGTCGAGCTCGAGATCGTCGCCGTCGTAGCTGAAAGGACAGAGATGTTGCCTAGAGGGGGGGTGAATAGGCGATTTAAAATTATTACGGTTAAGGCTTGAATAAATGCAGAATAAAACTAACGTTTAATTTATCAAGCCAAAACCTAAACTAGCTAGGTTTACCTATGTGCACCAACAACTTATGCTAAGCAATATAATTGACTAGGTGATAGTAAGATATATAAATTCAAGCTTGATGGCTAATAATCCCCAAGAGCAAGGAATCATTGTAGCACAATTCGATAAGTATTTGAGTGTCGAACCCACAAGGAGCTGAAGGTAAACTATCTATCCTCTAAAGCCCTATAACCCTCTTATATGGCCGTTTGTGAAAGGCAATAAGTTGAAATATGAAAGGAACTAACTAATGAAAGCAAGTGATGTGGAATGGGTTTATCTAGTAACAAGTTTCTCAATCAAGCTTCGAACGCAAGTTTCTTAGAGCAAGTTTCTCTCAGCAGTTTTCTCAAGCAAGTTTCTCAAAGTAGCAAGTAGCAAATATCTCAAGGGAGCAAATGTTCTTGCAATTGTTATTTCATTCATGTGGTTGTCACAATTAGTGAAGCACATGTTTCAGTCTTAATTGTTTCTTCTAGGAAGGAGCCACAAATAGGTGTAGCCAAGTGAATGAACTAAAACCCCTTGTGATGGTTCTTATGGCCAAGTAAATGACTGCACAAGATTTATTAAGACATAAAAGTCCCACCATAGCCTTAAGTTCTAAGGTCCCCTATGTATATCACCCAATAAAGTAAATTCATGACTCGGTCTCAGGTTTACATGTCCTCCCAAGTCTCCCTCACTCCATTACATTACCGGTGATCACCTTACATGCATTCCCCAACATATGCGTGCACTCATATATTGTACATAAAGAGAATCATAAAAGGTAACAAACTTGTATGCAACCAAACAACGAACTATTTCACAATTGCCATGAACTAATCACTTCTCAAACATAGATGGGGAGACACAATAGATCAAGGGAATAGTATATTGCATCATACATCATGTTTGCCAAGAGTTTACAGTGGAGAGATGGAGATGATCTTGCTGTAGATGTTGATGATGAACACGCTGGAGGGGGGTGGAGCCCTCCGGAGGTTATTCCGGAGGCGTTTCCCCCCTCCGATCTTCTTCGACGGCAGCCTTCTGACTCTCTGTTTCGTGGTTTTCTGTTTCTCCGCCGCCTCCTCCCGAAACTCCTCAGGGGACTATTTTTATAGTCGGTTTTAAGTCAAGACGAAGCCACAGAGACAAAAACGGACGGCATCGGAGCCACGAGGCCCAAGATGGGGGGTCCCACGCGGCCAAGGAATCTGGCCGTGTGGGCTCACCTCTTTTGGCCCTCGGGTCTCCGTTTGTTCGCTTCCTTCGCTCCTACACTTTCTTCATTCCAAAAAAATGATCCTCGTAAATTTTCAGGTCGATTGGTCGTCGTTTGGGTCCCTGAAACATCAAAATATAGAAAATAGGGTTTTCTGCCAGCGCAGGGTTAATTCCAGAAAAATAGGAAAACTGTGAAATCTTCCCAAAATCATTATAAAACAATGATATAACCCTTATATGATGCAAATATGATTGAAATATGATTATTATAATGCAAAGTTCATGTATGCCTTTTACATGCATCAGCATCCCAAGCTTAACCTATACTCTTCCTCGAGTATGAAGGTTATAAAACTAACATGGACTTTACATTTTAAGACTAACAATGGATATCAAAGATGATTACTATTGCTACATAAAGTCAAATGATTCATTCTTCAAAGAAGTAGCAATATGCAAGATGGATTGTGAAGTGATATCAAATATTCAATGTAAGGATGTTCAATGATAATTCACAAAGTGCAACATAGAAGAAAGTACTATGGACCAAATGTATGCATAATGAAAAGTAAAAACATCCTATGATGGTCATAGAGTACTCTTGTAAATCCGAATATAAAAGGTGGACACTTTGGAAAGATATATAAATGAGTAGAGGTAAAACATGAATAAGTTTCATCTAACTTCCAAATGCTTCTACTTAAGTTAATGTTTGCAATGTGGTATTCATTGGTGTCATGCTCTCATTACCCCCATCATAACATCTTGAATGGTTAAAGTTTAAAAGTGAAAGCAAATATGAGTAGTGTGCTTGACAAAGTATGGGTTGAAAGCTTCATGCCCCGTGAATACGAGTACCTACACCATGGTGTTACTCAATTTGGGCTACCAAGCAAGTTCAAGTTAAAGTCATTGTAAAAATAGCGTCATCAAGAGGGTCAACTGGGGTACCTCTTGTCCCAGGACATGGAACAAGCCCATGTCAAAATGACAAGACAAACAAACATAAGGAACAATCTCAACACCCTTTTTATTTACTATTGATATAGCTTTTTATTATGAGGTGCATCACTGAAGGTCCACAATTGTATGTAAGTAAATTTCCACCATGAATGATGCATGGCTTAGATTAGCGGCCCAGGTGTCTCTCTAGCCATTTGTACAAACTACTTAAACTTACTTAGTTTCTACATTTATTTGGCACTATGATAGGCATCCATAAACAAAAGTACATGATATAAACTAAATATAATTAAGAACATGTTGAAAGCTTGCCATGTGACAGCACATATGGGCTAACCCCCAACCAAGACTCTTGTCAAGCTCACAGCTTCAAAATTTTAATCACAATGGTTCATGTTTATTAAGTGCAATAAAAGTAAGGTGTGCATCAAGTTCGTGAGAGCTCTTTAACCAACTTTTCCCATAACAAACAATAACATAAGCATTTTAATTTAGAAGTATAGATAATACAAAATAACATGATAAACATACTCGGAATAGCATAAAGCTAATAGGTAGATATGGTGGACTCACTGGAAAAACTTTGGTTGAAGGTGTTGGAAAACAAGTTTTTACTTGTTGGAATTTTGGGAGAAAGTTGACCGTCTAAATGCATGCACAAGTGTCCATAGAACTAACCAATCCATGTTAAACAAAGTAAAGTAACATTCATCATCAAAACATGAATAAGAGATAGCTCTTGATAAAACACTTGCAAATTAACACTCATTAAAAGCACATGAATCATGCAACTATATGTATCTTTTTGAATCAACTCAAACATCCCTATCCCAATATTTTAATAGCATCCAACTTAATTCAACCCAAAATTCTAGTACCTCTCCCATAAAATAAATGATAGTGATGGTCTTACGAAAAAGCAAAACAAAAATAAAAGGACGCTCCAAGTTTATGCGATAGTAATGCGTTGATAGAAAAACAGAAAATAGACGTGTGCAAACCGAGAGTGTTTGGTCCAGTGGGGTGCCTTGACATCCCCAAGCTTATGGTCTTCACCATCCTTAGATAGCTCTTGGTGCATCTCCTCTAATCCCTGTGAAAGAAACTTCAACACAAAATTTTCTCCCATCTCTTTTCTGTGGGGTGACATTAGTAGGTACAAAAGATAGAATGCTTGCTGAATGAAATTCATGAACATAAATTCATATTAAGTGTCCAGAAAGTGTATAATGTTGTATGCTTCCTCATAAAATCAAGTTAATCAAGAATATTAAACTTAAAAGTTCAAAAAATGCATCAAACAAAATAGGACAGAATCTGTCCAGAAAAACATCAGCATAAAAACGCATTTTTCTACCCTACTTAAATATATCGAAAAATTCTGAGAAAAGTCATGATTACATAGGATGAAAAGTTTCAGTTACAGTTAAAATATCAACTCATTCGGAGTTACATAATAGGAATGAAAAATCATACCGTGCACAGATTTGTGCTGAAATAAAATCTCCGAATACAATAAGCAACTTTTTCAATCCAAAATGGGTAAAACTTGGCACTTTATTAAAAATTCTAGAAACAAAACTAAAAACTAAGTCTCTTGTTACAGCAAGAGGACACAAAGAAAATCAAAAATAAATATAACCGGGTTGCCTCCCATAATGCGCTTTCTTTATAGCCATATAGCTAGGCTTCTTACTTGGTATCAAGATGGTTGGAGTGAGGTGGCTTGGCATCCCCAAGCTTGAATTCTTGTACTTATTTGATATATGTAGGGTGAGCCTAGGGATAACATCCCAAGCTTGAGTGTTTGTCCCTCGTGATCTTTATTCATCACCCTCAACTCTTCCACTTGAAAGTTCTCTTCACACAAAACTTATCATAAAACTTGATTAGAGGGGTTATGTCTCCATAAATGAAATCCTCATAGGTACAGCAAAGACATATCATGAGTTGATTCTACACATTAGCTAATATTACTATGGTTGTGTATTGCTCTTTGATCAATAGAACCACACAAAACACAAGTAATGAGAGTAATGCAAAATAAAGACAGAATCTGTCAAAAACTGGACAGCTCGTAAAGAGTGAATTTTCAGAGGCACTTACGTTGCTCAAATCAGAAAACTTTGAACTAATGAAATGTGTATTAATGACTAAATATTGCAGTCGTAAAAAATATCAAGTCAAAATCCCTCTTCTGTGATTTTATACATGTTTCGTAGTGAAGCTCAGGAATTTGTTCTCTGGACAGCAAATCGCTATTGTTTAATCCTACCTCTCAAAAGAGGTTATTCTTGCCATTAAGATGAAAAAATAAGATACAAAGGTGATGTTGCAGTAGTAAACAAGAACCTTGACTCAAAAATCCAAAACTTAAGCTGAATATAAAAATCAAAAAGAAACACAAAGAACCAAGCAAGAATCAAGAGAAACAATCAAAGAAGAAGGAAAATATTTTTGTTGTTTTTGATTTAGCAAAAAGGCAAAAGGAGAAGCAAATATATACAACATAAACACTCTTTTTATTTGGTTTTAGATTTGGGAAAAGTTTTAATGATAGAGACTTTGCAACGGTTCCATTGGCATGAACAACACATGTTCAAGGTCGACCCCAACTTCTCCACAACTTAATAGGAGGCTCCCAACAAATCATGCGAGCCACCAAAACTCCGAGATATCAACAACCGTCTAGGGTACCAACGTAGCCTAGAGGAACAAGCCCTAGGGCACCCAAGCACCCAAGAGTAATAAGCTTCTCAACTTCAACTTCCACGAATCTTCGTGGAGAGAGCAAAACGATGCACCAAATGTTATGGCAAGAACACATTAAGTGGTCAAGTCCTTCTCTCCGAAATCCAACCAAACCAACTAATGCTATGGAGGGATTTAAGAGGAAGAACAAAGGAGAAACACAAAGAAACTCCAAGATCTAAATCCAAAGATGTTCCCCTCACTTAGAGGAGATATGGTTTGGTGGAAATGTAGATCTAGGCCTTCTCCTTCAATCCTTCAAAGATCAACGAGTTTGGGTGGAGGAATTGGGAGGTCTATATGATTTGAGCTCTTGCAACAATGGAGGAGAGAGAGAAAAAAGAGCTCACTTCGCTGGAGGAAGGAGGAGGGGTATAAATACCCCTCCCCAATAATTGAGCCGTTGGAGGCAATTTCCTGTGCGCAGGGAGGCCGGCCTTGCCGGGTCCGAGGCTGGGTCCAAGGCTGGCCTGGAATCTTGGAGATAAAACTGCATGCAGGGAGGCCATCCTTGGGCCCGGCCTAGGCCAGCTTTCCATCTTCCGAGGCCGGCCAGGTGCCCGAGATGGCCAGCCTTGAGCCCGGCAAGGCTGGCCAAACTGCAAGAACACCCAACACGAAAACAAACATATTTTGACCATCCAGACTCCGTTTTCGATGATCTTGGGCTTGTTTCGAAGATAATCACAAGCCCTACAAGATCATCCAGAGAAATATCATAGTACAAAAAGATATTAAAATAACAAACGGGGAAAGATTAAACCTCTCTCTCACAAACCGGAAACACCATATCTTTTGCAAATGAAATCCAAATGAAGTGAAACCAATTTTGTTGGAAAGAGGACGACAAGAGATACCCTTGGAAATATCGAAAACAAGTAAAGGAGATTTTGCAAATAATTGGAAGAGTGAGACCTTCCACAAGGATGAACCGACAAAATCTCCAATACCGCAAACGCAATAGGAGACGCATATGAAAACCGTTTTCGGTGAACTTGGCCTTGTCATGACAAGCACGACAAGCACCAAGACCACACCACGATAAGAGCCAAATAAGAACCAATAAAGATGATTGCAAGGATGCAAAGGTTTGAGCTCTCCATGAATGATACGATCAAGATACTCGATCGAGAGCCCCTCTTGATAGTACGGCTATCTATCCTATAACCCGGTCTCTCAACTAACATCATGAGACCGGTAAAATAGAAAACCTATCAAGATCATACCTTTGCCTTGCGCAAAATCCACTTGAGGTCGATGAAGACGATCTTCATCTCCTCAAGACGAACCACCTTTCTTGATTGCGCTTCGCTTGGTGAAGACTCACATGTTGCTCCCCCATACACCAATATGAGAGAAGCACTCTTCGGCATATCTTCACTTGGACTTGAGTGTTGATCAACTCACACTTAGCCTTGATCAACAAATATTCTTCTTCCCTTAGCCTTGATTCCAACAAATTGAGATCAAGCACTACAATGGACACACATGTTGCTCCCCCATACAACAATATGGGAGAAGCACTCTTCGGCATATCTTCACTTGGACTTGAGTGTTCATCAACTCGCACTTAGCCTTGATCAACAAATACTCTTCTTCCCTTAGCCTTGATTCCAACAAATGGAGATCAAGCACTGCAAATGGACACACCTACAAGTTGCTTAATAAAAACATTAGTCCACAGAGGTTGTCATTAATTACCAAAACCACACATGGGGGCAACCATGCACTTTCAGTCTCCCCCATTTTGGTAATTGATGACAATCTCTTTTAAGAGGGTTTATATAATGAATAAAGGATGCAAGCGCATTAAAGGCAAATGCAACAAAAGCATAAAACCCAAATTCCCTTAAACCCTCTAAACTTCTCCCCTATTTGGCATTGATTGACGAAATGGGAGGAAAAAATTAGAAGGCCAATATAATATGAATTCCTCAAAAATGTGTGCATTTCTCGAGATATGAGTGAAATCAAATGCACATATCCAATGATGAATAGATAGAGGAAATCAAACTATATTGAGGATCCAAAGATTGCAAAGAGATGATATCATTCTAAACATCTCCACAAAGGAGGTAGGCAATCAAAAGATTCAAAACAAAAGTTCTAAATAAAAATGAAGAAGCTCCCCAATGTTCATGCACTATTGAGGTGTGCACAAATATGGAATCCTCACTCCCCCAAAATCATCTAGAACAGGTAACAAGTGCAAGTGTGCATAAAGTAAAAGCAAATCATAGCACTTGCACCAAAGATATGGTTGAGCCATAAGGAGATACCAATTTTCAAAGATTCAACATAAGATAGGCCCAACCGAGATAAAAAGAAGATCTTTAAAGGAGTATGTTCACAAGCTTAGGGATACCAATTGGAAACTAAAACCAATTGAAAATGCCAAAAGCTAGTGAGAGCATTTAGCCAATAAAAATCAACATACTCACCATGGTAAGCATGAGGTAAAAGATCCTCAACAAATACAGGAGTGTGCAAAGATGCAAATAAAAATAAGATAGGCACCCATGAAACAAATTTGGAGCCACCAAAGAATTATAGATAAAAATCAAGGTAGCTCAAAAGAAATAGGATACCAACTAAAAGGTGACCTCTCTCATATGTATAGGTTTCTAAGTAGACAAATCATTGATGATATACATCCACAAAGAAACTTGCACATATGAAATGGTCGATGAAGGGGAGACCACGGTATCCAAAAGGGAAGTCATGAATATACAAAAGAGATTATTGCTTAAAAGCATAGCACATAGCTCAAATTTATCTCATTGTATATAAATGAACTTCAAACACATCAAATGCATCACACATATCACTAAGGGAACAAGAGATAGTGGAGAAGCTTTGAATTAGGCAACAAGTATCACAAAGAAATAATACCAACTGAAGAAAAAAAACGTTTTTGCAATTTCATCACAAATATCACAAAGATATACCAAGTGAAGGAAATAAGCCAAAACCACAACAATTGCACATGAAAGCTTTCATGCCAAGAAGCAACCTACACAAGGTTGAGACTAGAAAAGTATGCATGAGGTGGATACTTGTTACCGAGATACATTGACGATGAAGAAGATGAGAGTTTGTTTATCATCAAAGCTTGACTCCAATAATCACATGATGCGAACACCTTCCTTATGAATGAGGCAAGCATCCAATGCATCTCCATTGTACCTAAAACAAAATTCAAGTACAACATGGTTCCCAAACTCATTGGGTCCCATAGTAGTTAGATAAACTACAATACATAGGACACACTCCACATAAATATGTGCATATAGATATGAAATTGAATTTCATGCACATCTTAGCCGATTTAGGATTCGGTGGAGTATACCCTATATATTGGAGCAAGAAAGATAAGCATGCTATAACAATATAAATTAGTAAACATGCATGCAAAGATTTTCTAGAACCAAATGAGATACCATTTGGACAAAAACACAAAGAGCACACAAAGGTGTGATAAGAAATGGTTGTACAAATTATATAAAAATCCAAATCAACACATGATCGAGGACAAATCAAATCAACATATGATTGATTCCAAAACACATCAACACATGAAGTGAGATTTCAATACAAGTCGAATCAAAACAACACATGACCGATAAGACACCAATTGAAAATAAGATACCAACTAGGAGCAAAGATACCAAGAGAAGAATAATACTTGACCTAAATCAAGTAAAGTAAAATAAAGTAATAAGGTATCAAGGCCCCCACAATAAGTATTAATTGAAACAAATATCTACGGAGGAGATACCAAATTCAAAATAATACTAATTGATGATACCCAAGCAAAGCCAAAAACGCATTTAAGATAAATATAGGATACATGCCCAAATGTCATTTCTGTTTCAAGAAGATACAACACAAATCAAGAAAAGAGAAAAGAAACTCCCAAGAGGGAGCAAGGTCACAACAAATAAACAAGCACTCTCTACACTTTTTATGATAGCACAAAGCATCAAGGAAAAAGGTTTGTCTTCCATAAACACATAAGGTAAAAATCATATGCCAATTAAAAGGATCAAATATCAATTGATAAGATAGTGTTCTAAATAATAAAGGAGAGCTCCCCCAATATTCATGCATTATCTTGAGATTTGCATTTGAATACAAAATGCACACAAAAGGGATCATTACTCTCCATATGTCATTTACAACACTAAACAAGATCAATAAGTCAAAAGGATCCACACAAGAGGCAAGGAAGACAACGGGAGTCAAAAATAAATACTTGGCAAGTGATGAAGCAAATAAAAGCAAATGCCAAAGTAAGGATAATCAAAACTATTCTACCACAAATGTGAATATCAATTGTCCAAGGACAACGAGTAAACGGAATTATTTTCTTGGTGGTAGAGATATCTAAGATTATACTCACAAGATATATCATATGGTGAAAGATAAGAATTGAGACACCATATTTTAATAAAGCTTGTTGGTAGTTTCAACTATTCGAACCAACCGGCAAAGCCATGGTTAGAATAATATGGAATAAATGGTTTCCTCAAATAATATATGGGAATACATATTCGAGAAAACCACACCAATCAAACTCACACAAACAAGATCCAAAAGATAACCAAAAGGAAAAGTGGAACTTGTTCGAGCTCACATGCCACATAGGAACAAGATAATTTACAATATCAACTCCAAGTGGCAAAACCTCAAATGTTCACATTTTATGGGATTGTAATATGCACATAGCTTATTACTCCCCCATAGTGTGATAATCCATTCTTTATTAAGCAAGAGGAAAATGAACACGAACTAGAGAAATTAATGGATATTGTAGAAGTTGATTTTCTCATGAGTATGACATACCACATAGTGACTAGATAATATTGAAATATCAATACTAGGTGGTGTGCCTCATGTACACACATTTTTAGGATTGTGAAATGCGCAAAGCATATCACTCCCCCAAAATGAGATAGTCCATTAATCTCTTAAAAGAGCCAATTTAAATCAACACAATATCCTATAAAGACTCAGCACAAAGTTTACACATATATGGAGCGCACATTAACATACACAAACTTGATTGCTCAAGGTAAGTAATAAGCACAACATATACAAGCACATGCTATGAACAAAACTAACACATGCAAGGGAGCAAGCAACTTTCAATGTATATATATTTAAATACAAGTTACCGCAAGAAGGAACATAGGATATGAGATATGACAATATAATCCAAATGACTTGGCTTGTGGAAATAATAATCATGAAGAACCCTTAATTCTTCAAAGATAGCCAAGTCTCCAATGTCCTCCATCACAACCTATTGATCAAGTTTGAGCTAGTTGGTCCCCAACCAAGTTGGGTCCTAAGAGGTTAGTCACAATAGGCTTGGGAACCCAAATGGTTCTTTTCTTGACACCACTTTGAGTCCCCACATATTTGGCAAACACATTGCCAACTCTATCCTTCCTAAGAGAATATGCATCATCAATAATGATAGGGTTGGATGAGGTACCGTTAGTGCATGAAGAAGCAAAATGGCCCTTCTCACGGCATAAATAGCAACATCGACTCTTTTCTTTCTTCTTAATAGGCTCCTCAACTTGAGGGGAAATAACTTGAGTGACCGTTGTTCAACTCGTGGTTGAGCATGAGTTTGAACAAGAGGCCGCTTCCCTAGTTGCTTCTCACTAAGAGGCTTCTTCTTCATTGGGCAAGATCTAACATGGTGCCCTTCAACCTTGCACTTGAAGCAAACAATATTGGCCGAATTCTTGACTTGTTCTTGGCCCTTCTTCTTATCAATCTTGGACTTGTTCTTGTTGTTGGAGTTGAATCCAAGTCCACTCTTGTCATTGGGGGATTGTAGCACACTCAACATGTTGTCAGGTGTAGCCTTCCCTTTATGACGCTTCTCCACATCTTTCTTCAAAGAAGTGACTTGTTGTAACAGCCCCAGATTTGTACTAAAAAATACGAAGAATTTTTCCACTTTTTGCATTCTTGTTTGCATCATGGCATCCATATGAAATTGCTATTGCTAACTATCCACTTATGCAAGCAACTAAAATGGGGAAGCAAAACCTTCCCAAGCTTCCACTCCAAATACAATTGCTTAACTTGTCAACCAAAGTGTTCTTGGACTTCCAAATTGTTTAGGAAGTTCCAAGTTGACATGTTATAACCAATTCTCAAAAATCCAAATATTGCCAAACAAGAAATAAACGTGAGAATTCAAAATTGGGTTAATTCAAATTCTATTTTTGCAACCAAGTTAAACATTCCAAAATTTCAAACTAAAATTGTGGGGAGCTTCATTAATATGTTGGGAGCCTCCATGATTAATTTCATTATTTTTGGACATGCTTAAGTGCTCCAAATAAATACCTTTTGGAAATTATCAAATTTGACTATATTTAAAACCTGTGAACAATTGTTGTCCAAAACATTTTATCTTGGAGCCAAAAATTTTGTGAAGCTTCTACCTGTCAAGGGGAGGCTTTATAAATTTTTGCAAATTTTATAAAAATGGTTTAGTGCCTAAATTAAATCGCTAAAGGGGCTGTTGGACCTGTTTGCAATTACTGAAAAATTGAGGCAGGGGGTTTTTCAGAAATTGGTCGTCACTGTGGCGTCATGGCGCCCTGGCGCCATGCCGTCCTGCCGGCCGCGCCGCCCCCATGCCGCTGCCGGGCCCCTCCTCGCCGTGCCCCCTGGTGGACAAGGACGCCACGACGCCCTGGATGCCACCTGCTCCCATTTTCCCCCTGCTCTCCCCGTTCCCTTTCTCTCTCTCTCCCGAGGCCGAGCTTCCCATTGCCACCGTTGCCGAGCTCGCCGCCGTCGTTCGAGGGAGTGCAGAGTAGATCGAAGCGCACCGTCTTCTCCGCCGCGTCCTCCTCTCCCTCCCGGTGCAAGGAATCGAGCTGGGGACGTTTGCATTGACGCCGGCATCCGCGACTCCGTCCGCACCCTGCCGAGCTCCGCCGGGCCGATTGCCGCCGTCCCCGACGACCTCCGACGCCGCCGAGCTGTCTCCCGCGCTCCGGGTGAGCTCCGCATCCTTTCGTGCTCCTTCCGCTTCCCCCTCTTCTCCTCTCATCGCCGGTTGCCGAACGCCGCCGCCGCTCCCCGCCGGCATAGCATGCCCGGCCTGGCACCGGCCTGTCCGGCCGTGAGGCCGGCTGGTTCGGGTCAGTGCCCGGCCTGGGCTCGGCTTGGGCCGGCCGAAGGCCGGCAGCTTCGGGCACCCTCCCGGCCTGGAAGCCCAGCCTGGGCCGGCCAAAGGCCGGACCCTTCGGGAGCCTGCCCGGCCTGAGGCCCGGCCTGGCCGGCTGAAGGCCGGCCTGCCAGGGTTTTTGAGTTTTTCTTTTTGGAGCTAAAACAAATTAAAATAATTGATAACTATTTAATTAATGCTCCAAATTTAGCAAATCAAATACCAAATTGTTCAGAAAAACAAACCCTACATGTTAGCATCTTTGAAATGAGCTTTTGAAACTATTATTTTGATGTTTATTTAAAAATTACTAAAATGGCAAAAATCATAACTTATTAAATATTTAACCAAAAATGGTGAATAAAATATCAAAGTGATCAACATGACAAATGCTATCAAACCATGCTAATATAAAATCATGATCACAAATTTTCTTTTGAAGTTATTCTTTAATTGATTAGAAGAATTAAATTCACATAATTATTTAATTCGCCATTTATTCATCGACAATTGGAAATTTACAAATAAGGTACCAAAATGATCGGAAGAACAAAACCTACTTAGTCATGTCATGTTCATGCATATTTAAGCCACTTCTTTAATAATGTAATAATTTATAAACAATGTGGCCATTAAGTTAAATGTGGGGTTGTTTCCAAATAATTGCACT
Source organism: Puccinellia tenuiflora (assembly GCA_012064385.1). NCBI lineage: Eukaryota > Viridiplantae > Streptophyta > Magnoliopsida > Poales > Poaceae > Puccinellia > Puccinellia tenuiflora. The sequence continues at coordinate 269,844 of QRDG01000855.1, read as the reverse complement.
TATTATTTGGCACCCCATTTAATCGTGTTATCTATTCCTATGCTGATATCCTTGCATGAACTTGACATGCCATCATGATTCTGCATTGCACCTTGTCTTCGTGTGATTTATTTTGTTCTTCTTTTATTTGTTGGGTATTGATAGATTCCGGAGTTGAGGTTAACCCTACCTACCCCGACGACAGTACTACACGCCCCGGCAGCAAGGAAAGAGATAACCTAACCTTCTTGGCATCTAGCATCCTAGTGTTTTTATAAACTTATTTTATCCACCTTAATATTGCATTCGATTCTATGTTAATCTTGGTCAATACTAGAGTACCCTATGAATGCATGTTTTCCCCCGAATCAATCCATGTTTCCCTACCTATGAACCATAGGTTTGATGTGTTGGCCTGAGACAAAGATATATTTGTTGTTTATATATGCTTAGCTATGCTTAGCCATGCTTAGTCAAATGCTAGTTATGTCCGTTGCTTAAATTCCATAATTATGATGTTGATGGAATGTTTCGGACATGGTGGTTACTCGTGGTGCTTAATTAAATTGCTAAGAAGGCTTGGATGAGTTGCCATCGGGGATGGTGTTTTGTCTCATTCTTGCCCCTAGGTGCGAGTTCTTTACCTCTTGAACCAAGACAAGCGTTCTTCCAACGGTGGGGACATATGAAATCCCTTTTAACTAAATAACTTGTGCGGGCGTATGCAAGGGTCCTCTAGTTTGCTATTTCCATTTGCGGGTGAGTGTGTGGGTGGAAAAGAAACGATGAGGATGGTGGTGTTTAGGGCGTGGCGATGGGGGCAGGGGCTGAAATAGGCTAGATAAACTTGTCCTGTCGCCACAGATGATCCTTAGATAGTCTCATGCGAGGTAAAGGTTTAACCGCGCCCACTTGCCAGCTTTCCCCGGAAGAGAGCTAATCAGGTGAGCCGAACGGTACCGGTGGGTAAATTAGTACACCCCTGCAGGGTAAATATTTCGAAAAGCCATGTTCACGGTTATGGACGACTTGAGAATAGATGATAAGATCATAGAGAACCTGAACACTTTAATTAATTTGGCAGCTAGAGGTTGCATAATCAACGTGTGATAAAAGGTTCATTTCCTCGAGGGTGATTCGAGGGAGTGCCTTGGTGGAGATGAGAGTTGAGAAATGGTTACTATGGGTTCGATGAGAACCAAAGAGCAAGTTTACTTTCTTATCCCCTTTCCAAAACATTCTGAGTAGTCGATGCCTTTGAGTCACTCATGTCTTTTATAAAGGAAAATTAGCTTTATGCAAAATAAATACTATACAGCTTTAGAGCCTCCGTCATCATTGGGCCTATATTGCCCTACTAAACTTGCGAGTACGTCGTACTCATTCTCTCTTTGCTGCTTTTATAATTTGTTTTAGAGGAGGACGACACCGAGCAGATAGGTGGTTTCTTCCTGGACATCGACGAGTAGTTCGGGGTTCCCAGGTGGCAGCTTGGGACGTCGGAACAAGCTGGCTGGGATTTGTTATGTGTAGGCCTCTTAGGCCATATATTTGGATCTTGTTGTATTAGACAACTACCTCGCTTCCGCATGATGTACTGTTGGGTCGGTGACCCCTTTTGTGTGTAATTTGTATTCTTCCTCATATAAGAGTTGCTATATGATCTCTTTGTGTCGTAGAGTCTGTGATGTGCCAGTTGTTCCGCAGTCTTGATCTCTCTACTATACATGATAGCTATGTCTGATTTCTCTACTATCGAAGTGTTGCGTGCCGATGATCCATTCCGAGCACGCCTGCCAAAGGTTTTGGCCTGGGATTGGTAACCCCAGTAACCTTCGATTGTGTAGCATGACCGGTTGCACAAAGCTTCATTGTATAGTTCTGGGGTCGGGGCGCTACACTTGTGTCTTGTGCTCTTTAGTCTTCCCTACAAGGTTAGTAGCTGCACAAGTACTAGTGGAAGTTGAGGCTTCATTGTTAGAGCAACGAGGCACGAAATGTAATTCAACATATGATTTACCACTAGTGTGAGATGAAGAATTACAAGGACTAGCACATGGCATTATAGCATTTTTAGTAGATGTTGTGTCATTGTCCACATGAGGCTCACTAGATATTACCTTGGTAGCGATAGCCTCATAAGCTAACTTTAGCTTATCATGAGATACTAGAAGATCCTAATGGAAGCTCGAGAGCTTCTCATGGCTTTCTTCCAATATCTTATAATTACTAGTTAGCAATTTAAGTTGAGCCCTGAGCTCAACATTCTCCTTCAATATTGATGCTTCACAAGAAGTAGAGTTAGTAGCACAAGCATCATCATTAATAGGAATGGGGAGAACAAGTTGGAAGCTCTTTTTGCAATTGAGCATGGAGTTGATCATGGGACTTAGTGAGATGTGCAAGAGAACCTTCCAAGAACTTGACATCCTTTTCAAATTTCTCATTAGCCTCAAGGAGTCTAACAATTTCAACAACAAACTCAGTCATTTTTTATTTTAAAATCATTAGCCACCTTGAGGGATCTATCATGGGTTTCATTTACTTTAGATAACTCTAGAGTAAATGTCTCCTCAAGAGATTTCTTGGTGGTTTGTTCTTCTTCTAGATCTTCCTCAAGATCCGCAATCTTGTTCGCATAATCATGTTCACGGCTAAGAGCTTCATCAAGACGAGTTTCCAAATCATCTTATTCTTGCTTGTACCCAACAAAGGTAGTTATGAATTCTATGAAACTATCATGAGCATTTTTATTCTTATGAAGAGCACGTTGAACAATTCCACTCTTATTCATAAGGGAGTCAAAACTATTATCCTCATCTTCACTATCTTCATCATCATTAGAGATATTGGGGTTCAAAGTTGGAGATACCTTTGAAGCCTTAGCCATAAGGCAAAAGTGAGTAGAGGGCTATGATGAAGAATTACTTGAGGCTCTATGAGATTCCTTATCTTGTTCCATGAGGTGATCGGTTTCCTCTACATTGTTAGCCAAACAAGTACTAAAGGAAATAGAAGCATTTTTATCAAGGGAACAAGACATAGAGAGCATATCATCGCAAGAATTAATTATGCATTTTGGACGTGATATGCAAGGACTATCAACACAAACACGTAAAGCATTTTTGGTGCTAGATGTGTTTAAGTCCAAAGATAAATCATTGCAATAAGATAGAGGTGAATTATCAACAATAAGCTCACTATCATCATTACAATATTTATCACTACTCACCATTGCATTTCTTTGTGTCTTACCACGTGTAGGTGAAGTAGACGAAGTTGAGAATTCATCACGACCGGAGGTGGAGGGAGAACAATCATCTCCACTAGACTTGGACCCATCATATTTATCTTGAAGCTTTGTCCATAGCTCGTGAGAATTCTGAAAAGGATAGATGGAGATAATAACTACATTGCTCAAAGCATTGAAAATCACATTAGAAGCTTGAGCATCTAGATATGAATTATTCTCATCCTCTAAAGATATTCTTTTGGGATTCTTTGGAGGAGAATAACCCATATCTAAAATTTTCTCTATATTTGGGTCCATGACCCGGAGGATATCAAGCATGTGAATTTTCCAAATACCATAATTTGTGCCATCGAATATAAAAGAATCATTGTGCACTAGATTACTAGACGACATCTTACTCTCTAGGCCGTGAAGCCTAATAAAGAGAGAACCCGCTCTGATACCAATTGAAAGGACACGGATGTCGCCTAGAGGGGGGTGAATAGGCGATTTAAAATTATTACGGTTAAGGCTTGAATAAATGCGGAATAAAACTAACGTTTAATTTATCAAGCCAAAACCTAAACTAGCTAGGTTTACCTATGTGCACCAACAACTTATGCTAAGCAATATAATTGACTAGGTGATAGCAAGATATATAACTTCAAGCTTGATGGCTATCACAAAGTAAGTAGCATAAGTAAGAAGCTCGGGTATAGAAATACCGAGGCACTTGGAGACGATGATTTATCCCGAAGTTCACTTCCCAATGGAAGCTAGTCTCCGTTGGAGCGGCGCGGTGTTCACCAAAGTGAAACACCGAGTAGCCTTGAAATGGCACACCGTATCTCCTTTGTGTCTTACCACCGATGTGGCGAGGCACTTGTCACTATGTTGCCGTTGAGGTTGACAACTAGAACCTTTACAAGGATGAAGCACACTCCACAAGTTGGAGGGTCTTCATCAAATGTACCGAGCCGCCAAGACTCGATGCTCGAGGCCGGGGCACACACCACAACTCAATTGGTGGCTCCCGGCAAAGTCTTCGTAGCTCTCAAAGCTCCAAGACGAACAAGGTTGAGCCACACTCCACAACTTAATTGGAGGCTCCCAACAAATCCCGCGAGCCACCAAAACTCCGAGATATCAACAACCGTCTAGGGTACCAACGTAGCCTAGAGGAACAAGCCCTAGGGCACCCAAGCACCCAAGAGTAATAAGCTTCTCAACTTCAACTTCCACGAATCTTCGTGGAGAGAGCAAAACGATGCACCAAATGTTATGGCAAGAACACATTAAGTGGTCAAGTCCTTCTCTCCGAAATCCAACCAAACCAACTAATGCTATGGAGGGATTTAAGAGGAAGAACAAAGGAGAAACACAAAGAAACTCCAAGATCTAAATCCAAAGATGTTCCCCTCACTTAGAGGAGATATGGTTGGTGAAAATGTAGATCTAGGCCTTCTCCTTCAATCCTCCAAAGATCAACGAGTTTGGGTGGAGGAATTGGGAGGTCTATATGATTTGAGCTCTTGCAACAATAGAGGAGAGAAAAAAAAGAGCTCACTTCGCTGGAGGAAGGAGGAGGGGTATAAATACCCCTCCCCAATAATTGAGCCGTTGGAGGCAATTTCCTGTGCGCAGGGAGGCCGGCCTTGCCGGGTCCGAGGCTGGGTCCGAGGCTGGCCTGGAATCTTGGAGATAAAACTGCGTGCAGGGAGGCCAGCCTTGGGCCCGGCCTAGGCCGGCCAGGTGCCCGAGACGGCCAGCCTTGAGCCCGGCCTTGAGCCCGGCAAGGCTGGCCAAACTGCAAGAAACACCCAATATGAAAACAAACATATTTTGACCATCCGGACTCCGTTTTCGATGAACTTGGGCTTGTTTCGAAGATAATCAAAATCCCTACAAGATAATGCAGAGAAACATCATAGTACAAAAAGATATTAAAATAACAAATGGGGAAAGGTTAAACCTCTCTCTCGCAAACCGGAAACACCATATCTTTTGCAAATGAAACCTAAATGAAGTAAAACCAATTTTGTTGGAAAGAGGTCGACAAGAGATACTATTGGAAATATCAAAAACAAGTAAAGGAGATTTTGCAAATAATTGGAAGAGTGAGACCTTCCACAAGGATGAACCGACAAAATCTCCAATATCGAAAACGCAATAGGAGACGCATATGAAAACCGTTTTTGGTGAACTTGGCCTTGTCATGACAAGCACGACAAGCATCAAGACCACACCACGATAAGAGCCAAATATGAACTGATAACCCACAAGTGTAGGGGATCGTATGTAGCCTTTTCGATAAATAAGAGTGTCGAACCCAACGAGGAGCTAAAGGTAGGATAAGTATTCTCTCAAGTTCTATCAACCATTGACACAACTCTACGCACACCGAACGTTTGCTCTATCTAGGAAATAAAACTATAGGAATAAAACGGGTATGAAAGGATAGCTTTGCAATATAATAAAGAACAAGAAAATAAAAGTTAGTTGCTGCAGCAATAAAGTATACTAAAAGACCATAAATAACAGAACCATGAGTGTGAAAGAGTGGTGGAAGGCGCGGCGGAATTGTTCATAATTAATTAGTGAAGTTATTCGGGTCATCGTTTTCGATACAGTTTTCTATGTGAGAGAGGCAAAGCATACACGTTCTCAACTACTTGTGATTACATGTACTATATGATTGGAACATTAGTAAGCATCCGCAACTACTAACATTCATTAAGGTAAAAACCAAACCATAGCATTAAGATCATAAGGTCCTCTTTATCCCATACAATGTCAAAAATCGGGATGGGGCTTAGGTTTCTGTCACTCCGGCAGCCCTACCCCCTGGCCTCCTTCACATACTACAAAACCTATGATGTTATCCATGCGCGCATAAGTATACAATGGGCACCATAGGACTGTACCATATCAACATACAACTCGAATCAACCAAATATATTCAATAACTCAACCATAAGACAACAAGGAACTACACAAACATGACATAGATCATAGGATAATATTTTGTAGCATCAAACACCATGTTTACATAGGGGATTACAGAGGTTTGTGAGAGAATGGACCGCTGTAGCAATGAAGGAATTGGCGATGGAGATGGTGGTGATCGAAGGCGGCGGCCATGGAGTAAAGGGCAAGGCGGAGGCGGCGCGGGCGGCCGGCGGCGGCGGCAGCGCATGGCGGCGGCCGGCCGGCAAAGGGGGAGCGCCGCCCCCTAACCCCCTTCCTCCATGACTTCTTGGTGCTGTAGAGGAGCCCTCCCCCTTGTAGATGAGGGCCAAGGGGGAGGCAAATTCGTGGCTTTTGGTGGCTGCCCCCAAAACTAGGGTTTCCTCTCTTTATATAGGTGGAGACAATGCTTCCCGGCCCTACGATGGATGGCCCCTTGATCCAATGGCTCTTGGGCACCTCTAGAACCTTTCTAGGGACCCCTCATATCCTTAATGAGGTCCCAAAGTTGTGGCTTGGTCGAATCCTCCAAGTTTGGTAAGAGTTGGAGTCAATCACGTCACCAACTTTCGGAATCCCATAATCAGATATTTGGCCTTCAGTAAAACGGGGATTCCTAGAGCTACGGACCTCCGATTGGGCTGTTCTAGGGCTTAAATGAAAGCTATGGAAATTTTCCACAACGTTGGAGGCAAATTGATTTTCAGTTGACGTGGTATTCACTAGTAGAAAAAGGCACATTAGTCCCGGTTGGGGAGGTCCATTAGTCCCGGTTCACCAACCGGGACTAGCAATCCGGGACTAAAGCTAGTCTCGGTTGGGAATCCAACCGGGACTAATGGTGGAGTCACGTGGCCCCTCCGGGTGCCGTCGGGCCCAGGAGCTTTAGTCCCGGTTCGTAATACGAACCGGGACTATTGGCCGAATTTTTTTTTCACAAATTCCAGAAAAAGGTTTAATTTTGTAGAATCAATAATGCTTATTCTGTAATTCATAAAAATATGAATAAAATACCAAAATGTTCAGAAAAGTAAGACCTATTTGATTATGTAAAAAATTAAATTAAAATACCAAAATGTAGAATCAATATGGGGAACCACTATATATTAAACATCATCGTCACAAATATATTACACACACGATCGTCGTCACATCTTTTTTACACTCGATCACCTTGTAATATAAACACATCATCTTCTACTTGATGTAATATAAACACATCAATATGCATTAGAATCAGTATAGTATTCTCCATTCTTATTTAGGACCTCTGCATCTATGAATCCGGCAATTTCTTCCTGGATTGCTCGTACACGATCCATTGGTAGAAGGCCGTCTCGCAACTGTTCGATCTAATTAAAAAAGTGGTCAATATATATGAATGAAACTAAACAAAATTGATGGCAATAAACAAAAATTGTGAATATTGCATACTCACTTCAAGTTGTTTTAAAATTCTGCCCTTCTCACAACACGTCTGACGAATGAACTCGCAAACGTAGTATCCACATAAATGTGTCCCCTCTGGCTGCTCCAAGCACTTTACATGAACAAAGTTCAATGAAAATAAAAATCAAGAATTGTAATGGTATTGAAACTAGAATCAAAGAGATGATGCACGGATATAGCTTGTAGTACTTACATCTAATCTTTTAAAGTCAAGCTTCTCCGCCCAAGCACCCCTATCCTTGGCGGCTTTAGTGAATCGTTTCCAAGCCCTGTCCGGCAAAGAAAATGAATAAAGGACTTATATATTAATTAATTGCTATCGATATACTGACATAATGATTGAAATTACCTCTGGAGGCATATCTGCATGCTCTCCCAGTGCTCAACGGGATGACGTCTCGAGTCCATGGCTTGTACTGTTCCTTTGTCCTAGCACAATGATTAGCAGAATAAAGTGGAAGCTGCGCATGCATAAGTTATCAATTATACATTTAACATCGAGAAATTAAGCGAAATAGAATAATGTGTACAAGACAGTAACACTTACTCGAAGTTGTATGGAAATAGTATCTCTCTTTTGGTTTCGTTAAACAAGAATGCATTTACCAAGTTGTTCTCTGTATCTTGGTAATGTTTAACGAGAACTTTTTCATGAACGACATTTGGGTCAATGAACCCAATGTCATAGATTTGTCCTCTTCTGCATTGGAGAATCTTCATTCTGCATAATTAATATAGTGATGAGTAAGATTATAAAATACAATGAACGAGGTGAGCTAGCAAGAAAATTAATTACAGAAATAATACTTACAGACAATAGGCACTGATGATAGCTTTGTCGAGGGCTTTTTGTTGGAACAACTGAAATAATTCAGAAAATTGAATCATTGTCACTCCATTTCCAGACCCGAAAGCCTTGTTATCATATTTAATGTAGAGCCAATCCCCCCCCCCCTCTCTTTGAGGCTGCCATGTACCAATTATGCAATCTTCGCATTTTTGTTGGTAGATCTTTGACCAACTCAGATTTGACGAGAGGACGCCCGTGCTTGTATGTGTAGTCTGCAACTTTCTGATAATCTATTCGGTCTAAGTACTGATGAATAGTCAAGCCCTGAGCAGCGGCTGCTTCTCCGAACATGGCAACAATCTCAGGTGTACAAGACTTGTCGTCGATCGGAACAACGGGCCGTACTCTGCTCGACCCCGCCTCGGTATTGGAGACCACTTTGAGCGGGGCAACTGATTGTTTTTTCTGTGTTCCGAGCTGGGGAACTGATCTTTCTGCTTTCCGTTTCGTCGCCTTATGAATAGAGCGTTCGTAGTCTGGTTCTTCCGCTGGCGGGGGTTGCTGCATATTCTTCAGCATTGCTACGACTTTGGCATGCTCTTCTGGGGTGTCGGGAAACTTTTTCGGTTTCTCCTTCAACTTAGCAAACCACGCGACCTTTTCGGCTTCTGCGTACACCGCGTTTTCCTCCGGTGTACGGTCGTAAGGTCTCTTGACCATATTCTTGTGAGGTATTTTTGGTAGGGGTGATAACGTACGTTTCGGTAATCGGTTCTTATCCAACCCCAACCTACCCGAACGCACCGGAGACTGAGGTGGCGGAGACTCATGCGGCAGAGACTGAGCGCGGAGACTGAGGCGGCGGAGACTCACGCGCTGGAGACTTAGGCTGCGGAGATGGCGCCTGTGGCGGCGACGGCGGAGAAGACTGTTGCGCTGGAGAGTGTTGCGCTGGATCGCTACTCTGAGGAGTCGATGGCCTTGGAAGCACGATTAATTCCTTTCGCCATAGAATGGTGTTTTTTCTGGCTTCTCCAAGTTCAACGATCTCCCCATCTTCACCTGCGGGGTGATCCAGCTTCAGCTCCTCAAATCCTTTAAAAACTTCATCCACCCCGACAATAGCGTAGCCAAGAGGAACAGGGGAGCAATGGAAAGTTGGTGTAGGTCCAATAGGTACGGCATAGCCGACCGCCACCTTCATGCTTATGTTCATCACTTTCACATGTAGCTCACAAGTTGTGGTCTCCGTGATATCATCCACTGGGTAGCGACGAAGAGGATCATCATCATCAACGAGCCTGCTCGAAGCCACACTGCTTCTCCGATTCGATGGGGCGGCAGCATCGACGTGTTGCTGAGATAGGGCGAGAGTGCCTTGCTGGCTAAGTCGATCGATTTGCTCCTGCTGCCGCTTGTACCCTTCTTCTAGCACGCGGAGCCGGTCTGCCTTCTCGGCTTCTTCCTGTTGCTCCCTTACCTTTCTCCTCATATGACTTCTGTCGGGCCATAATTTCCTTTTCCACGGGAAACCCATGTGCCCACGGCTTGGAGCCTGAGGTGCCTCGTGTTCGTCCGTTATGTTCGGGATTCCCAAGGGCGCGTGCAAGCTCGTCATTCTCTCTATCGGGACGGAACCGTCCCTCTTCAACATCCTTTACTGCTTTTCTAATGTCATCGATGGGTAGTAGAGGATTATCCTTATGTCTTTTGTTATATATGCAGTCCCCGGTAGAAGCGTTCAGTGTGCCCCCATGCCCGTAGAACCAATTTCGGGACCGCTCGATCCATCCATCTCTAATAGGCTCTGGTACAATCCCTTGATCCAGCAGGTCCTTCTCCATTTTGTCCCACTTAGGCATGGAACGGGCGTAGCCACCGGACCCCATATTATGGTGCTACTTCTTCTTAGCAGCATTTGCCTTATTTATTTCAGACTTGCCAGAGCTGGCTCCGATTTCTTGTACGCTACAAATTCATCCCAATAGTCTCTTATCTTCTCGTACCCTCGATCGAAATCCGGAGTTTTTCCTTTCAACACATAGTCGGTGTACAATCTCTTCTTATATTTGTTAAATAGCTCGGCCATCTTCTTAAGAGCCCACGCCTTGACTTTATCTACTAGCTCTTTTTTAAGTTTATCCATCTGCTCCTCAGATGGCTCCCCCTCCTCTGGATCCACCTCTAGGCCACGGCAAGGTGAAATTATGCATGACCTTTTGAAAAATGTGTTTTTTGCCTTCGTCACCGAGCTAGGTAAGATCACGATCCTTTGGCTTATTCCATTCTTGGATGGTGATCGGGACGAAGTCCCTAACAACGACACCGCATTGCTTCACAAACTTCTGTTTGACATCTGTTGGAGCAATGGGTTCGCCGTCTGCAGCGACCACCTCGATCCTGTACCGGACATTGTCCTCCAACTTTCTTGTTGGTCCTCGTTTCGTCCTCGCAGTGGATTTGCTCGATCTGGAGGGCTAAAAGAAGAAAGACCGTTAATATGTGTATATAGACAACGGAGGCTAAATTAATTAATATAAATATATATATGCACCTCTCCGGAGTTTGTGTTGATCAATGTGGCACCCGAGCCGCCGGCTTCTGCCTTGTCGGCTTCCCCCTCATCGGAGTCACCAAGTACGGCCTCTTCCCAGGCGTCGGGGCCGCCGTCACCTCGGTTGAGAGACTCATCCCCCTCACCGGACTTGTTCAGGAATTGAGTTGCGACATCGTCGCCGCGGATCATATCCTCGAGGATATGTTCGTCATTTTCATCTCTACCGACTGGATCCATGGTTTCTGCAAAATGCATGTCGTGTCGTTCAGGAAACTTGTAGGGATAGAATTAATGCTACTAGAAGGAAAGGCGCGCGTCGTTGTGCCGGGTGTTTCTAAGCGTCGTGGTGATACATTTCTAATTAAGCGTCATGGTGATACATTTTTAATTAAGCGTCGTGGTGATCATCGTCGGCACTTAGGTAAAAGCAACAATGTCGCGGTAAAAGACTCCTCACAAAAATGAAACACTTAGCATATACATAGGTAAAAGCAACAATTGTATTCATATTATAAGATAGAAAATCAATAGTCCCAATTGTTTCTAAGCGTCATCACGGTGATATCTCGCAGGAATACAAAAAATATATATGCTATGCAAAAGAGCAAATACAAGGACCCAAAAATCAAATACAAGTGTAAGCAAAGGACACACCACACAATTTTACTTGTTAAAAGCATTGTTAAAATTCTAAAATTGTCAACAATTTTACAACTAAAAATGCTAAAAATGTATTCAACATTTAGGGATACAAATATGCAACATGTATTGCTAAAAGTCCCAATTGTCAACAATTTTACAAGTGTATTCAACATTTAGGGATACAAATACATTTATTTATAACTAAAAATGCTAAAAATCCTATAACTAAAAATGCTAAGTTCCTATAACTAAGTTCCTATAACTAAATTCCTATAACTAAATTGCTAAAAATGTTAAAATTCCTAAAACTAAATTGCTAAATTCCTAAAACTAAATTGCTAAAACTAAATTGCTAAATTCCTAAAACTAAATTGCTAAAACTAAATTGATAAAACTAAATTCCACGGGCGGCCGGTTTGTACCTCGCCGACGTGGGACGGCGGCGTCGGAGGGCCGGCCGGGGAGGATGGCGACGGCCGGCGGAGGTGGGCACGCGGAGGAGGGCAGGCCGAGGAGGCGGCGGCCGGCGGAGGAGGGCAGGCGGAGGAGGCGGCGGCGCCGGCGTTCCGCTGCGGCCGGCGGAGGAGGAGGGGGCGGCGGCCGAAGGATGAGGGCTCGGCGCGGAGGAGGCCGAGGAGGAGGCGGCGCGGAGGAGGAGGCCGGCGGTGGGCTCGAGGAGGAGGCCGGCAGCCTGACGGCGTCTTCCTCGATCGGTTCCTTAGCGAAAATGGGGAGTTGGGGGAGAAGGAGGGGCGCGGGCTGTTAAAGCAGAGGCCTTTAGTCCCGGTTCGGCGCCCCAACCGGGACTAAAGGATCTTTAGGCCCGGTTGGTGGCACCAACCGGGCCTAAAGGCCAAACCTTTAGTCCCGGTTGGTGCCTCCAACCGGACCTAAAGACAATTTTCGGCGGCACCGAAAAGGCGCGCGCCAAAATACCTTTAGGTCCGGTTGGTGGTTCCAACCGGGACTAAAGGTATTTTTTTTAATAAAGAGTTTAAACATGCAATAAACTTATAAATTTAATATCTTTTAACCTGTTTATCAGAAAAATACAAATAATATATCAAATTGTTCAAAAAAATATAATCTATATATTTATATCAAATTCAACTTTGTTTGAGATTAAGTTTTAAAAAATTGTAATAAACTTATAAATTCATTAAGACATTAGTTAAACTTATAAATTTATATCTTTTGATCTGTTTATCAGAAAAATACAAATAATATATCAAATTGTTCAAAAAAATATAATCTATATATTTATATCAAATCCAACTTTGTTTGAGATTAAGTTTTAAATTTTTAATAAACCTATAAATTCATTAAGACATTAGTTAAACTTATAAATTTAATATCTTTTGATCTGTTTATCAGAAAAATACAAATAATATATCAAATTGTTGATAAAAATCTAATCTATCTATCTATTTAATTTATATCTATTGAATTAATTTATATCTATTGAATTATAATTCATATCTATTGATTTAATTTATATCTATTAAATTCAATATCTCACTAAACTTTCAACATGAAAAGTGTTTAAATTTGAGCTCCAACGGTGCATTTGATATGCAGGCACTCACGAGCCATCGTTGGGCTGTATACAGAAATCCTTCAGGTAATCGACCGGATCAGGGCCTTTAGTACCGGTTCGTGTTACCAACCGGGACTAAAGAAGCACACGGATCGTGTGTTTATTTAGAGCGCTTGCGAGCCGTTGGATCAGAAGCACACGGATCGTGTGTTTCTTTAGAGCGCTTGTGAGCCGTTGGATCAGAAGCACACGGATCGTGTGTTTCTTTAGAGCGCTTGTGAGCCGTTTGATCAGAAGCACACGGATCGTGTGTTTCTTTCAAGCGCTTGCGAGCCGTTGGATCAGGGGTGTGTTTCTTTTGAGGGCTTGTGACCTATTGGATCTGCACTCCCACCTCATCCACAGGTACACCTTCTAATCGCATATAAATAGCAACGTCCCTGCAGCGAACGGCACACAACGAGCGTCTACCTTTGCCACCGAACCCAATGGTTGGATTTAGCCTACCCGCTGGCATGTTCCCTAGCATTATTGTGTTGAATCCAACGACGTTGTTGGAAACACAAGCCCTCGGGTAGGTTGAATCCAACCACTGGATTAGGGTGACACAATGATGAATTGCCGAGGAGGTGGGAGTGGTGGTGGTGGTGGAAGTGGTAGCCATGCCCCTCAGGTCGGATCCAAGCAGCGGCAAGGCGCTCTGATCATTCAGTTCATCAACCGAATACAAATCAAACGGTTTCACCTGCATACGCCCTACGGTGCATTTGATATGCGGGCACTCTCTAGCCACAGTAGGGTTGTATGCAGGTGATACCGTGTGTTTTGTTCTATCTAGAAATCCTTCAGTTCATCGACCGAATACAAATCATTCAGATTCCATGCATACATCCCGACGGTGCATATAGTCAAAACATACGGTTTGTATTCGCATATAGCCATTATTACAAATCACCAACATCCCTATCTAGTGTTGTGGTTTTCTTCTACGCCGTAGCCATGGAGCATCCAACATCCTTCAGTTCATCGACCGAATACAAATCATTCATACATAAAAAGGTTTTGAGAACACTCATACATAAATTGTTTTATATACTATTACACTCATACTTAGATCATGATCGCTTCTTCGGCCTTAACCATGGAGTTTCTTCATTATTTAACGGGATGCTTGGGTCAGTTTTCACTGTGAATGGCGGAATTTCATCAAACTTATTATAGTCTGCTGACATGTCTGTCTTGTCCTCGACTCCCACGATGTTTCTTTTTCCTGAAAGAACTATGTGACGCTTTGGCTCATCGTGTGCTGTATTTGTTTCCTTATCTTTTCTTTTTTTCGGTCTGGAGCTCATGTCCTTCACATAGAAAACCTGAGCCACATCATTGGCTAGGACGAATGGTTCGTCTCTGTACGCAAGATTCTTGAGATCCACTGTTGTCATTCCGTACAGCTGGTCTACCTTTACCCCTTCTCCATTCATGTTGACCCAACTGCACCGAAACAAAGGGACCTTAAAAGTAGGTCCATAGTCAAGTTCCCATATCTCCTCTATGTAACCATAGTATGTGTCCTTTTGTCCATTCTCGTCTGTTGCATCAAAGCGAACACCACTGTTTTGGTTGGTACTCTTTTTATCTTGGGCAATCGTGTAAAATGTATTCCCATTTATCTCGTACCCTTGGAAAGTCAATACAGTCGAAGATGGTGACGCGGCCAATAAGTAGAGTTGATCTCCAACATCGGTGTCATTCATGAGATGTAATCGCAACCAACTGCCGAAAGTCTCCATGTATTTTTGTTTAATCCAGGAGTCAGGCTTCCCTGGGTTTTTGGAGCGTACACTATTCTTGTGTACCTCGATATACGGAGCCACGAAGGTGGAACTTTGTAGAACTGTGTAGTGTGCTTGAGTGAAAGAATGCCCGTCCCTACATATCATTGCTTTCTTTCCTAGCGTGCCTTTTCCACTAAGTCTCCCCTCATGCCGCGATTCAGGAAGACCAATCGACTTAATGTCGGGAATAAAGTCAACACAAAACTCAATGACCTCCTCTGTTCCATAGCCTTTGGAGATGCTTCCTTCTGGCCTAGCACGGTTATGAACATATTTCTTCAAGACTCCCATGAACCTCTCGAAGGGGAACATATTGTGTAGAAATACAGGACCGAGAATTGCAATCTCGTCGACTAGGTGAACCAGGAGATGCGTCATAATATTGAAAAATGATGGGGGGAACACCAACTCAAAACTAACAAGACATTGGGCCACATCCTTCTGTAACCTTGTCAGACTTTCTGGATCGATTACCTTCTGAGATATTGCATTGAGAAATGCACATAGCTTCACAATGGGTACTCGAACATTTTCGATAAAAGCCCCCTCAGTGCAATCGGAAGCAACTGCGTCATAATCACGTGGCAATCATGAGACTTCAGGTTTTGGAATTTTTTATCTGCCATATTTATTATTCCCTTTATATTTGACGAGAAGCCAGCCGGGACCTTGATACTGCTCAGGCACTCAAAAAATATTTCCTTCTCTGCTTTCGTAAGAGCGTAGCTGCTTAAGTAATGACGCCCTTTATCCGTATGCTTGTTGTTTGGGTCTTTCATACGCTGCTGGTCCTCCCTTGCTTCCGGTGTATCTTTTGTCTTCCCATACACGCCGAGGAAGCCTAGCAGGTTTACGCAAATATTCTTTGTCACGTGCATCACGTCGATTGAAGACCGGACCTCTAGGACTTTCCAATAGGGTAGCTCCCAAAATATAGATTTCTTCTTCCACATGGGCGCGTGTCCGGTAGCGACGTCTTTCGGAACAGATTGACCGCCAGGACCCTTTCCAAAGATTACTTCTATGTCCTTGACCATACCAAATATAACATCACCATCAGGGAGCTTAGGCTTCTTCCGGTGATCTGCCTCACCATTGAAATGCTTGCCTTTCTTTCTTACGGGGTGACTGCCTGGAAGAAATTGACGACACCCCAGGTACACGACCTTATTACATTTTTCCAAATATGTACCTTTAGTCTTATCTAAACAGTGCGTGCATGCGTTGTATCCCTTGTTTGACTGTCCTGAAATGTTACTAAGAGCAGGCCAATCATTGATGGTTATGAACAGCAACGCTCGTAGGTCAAATTCCATCTGTTTGTGCTCATCCCACACACGTACACCTGGTATGGCCCACAACTGCAAAAGTTCATCAACTAATGGCCTTAGGTACACATCAATGTCGTTGCCGGGTTGCTTCGGGCCTTGGATGAGAACTGGCATCATAATGAACTTCCGCTTCATGCACAACCAAGGAGGAAGGTTGTAGATACATAGAGTCACGGGCCAGGTGCTGTGACTGCAGCTCTGCTCCCCAAAAGGATTCATACCGTCTGTACTTAGACCAAACCATAAGTTCCTTGCGTCACCTGCAAAGTCCGGGAACTCTCTCTCGATTTTTCTCCATTGAGACCCATCGGCGGGGTGTCTCAACTTCCCGTCTTTCTTACGCTCTTCTTTGTGCCATCGCAACAACCTGGCATGCTCTTTGTTTCTGAACAGACGTTTCAACCGTGGTATTATAGGAGCATACCACATAACCTTAGCAGGAATCTTCTTCCTGACGGGCTCGTCATCGCCCTCAACATCACCAGGATCATCTTATCTGATCTTGTATCGCAGTGCATTGCATACCGGACATGCATCCAAATTCTCGTACTCCTCACCGCGGTAAAGGATGCAGTCATTGATGCATGCATGTATCTTCTGCACATCTAATCCTAGAGGGCAGATAGCCTTCTTTGCTTCGTACGTAGTCTCGGGCAGTTCGTTATCCTTTGGAAGCTTCGGCTTCATTATTTTCAGTAACTTTTCAAATCCCTTGTCAGATAAACCAGTCTCTGCCTTCCATTTCAGCAATTCCAGTGTGGTACCGAGCTTTGTGCTGCCATCTTCGCAATTTGGGTACAACAACTTTTTGTGATCCTCTAGCATGGCCTCCAACTTCAGCTTCTCCTTTTCTGTATCGCATTCTCGTTGTACATCGGAAATGACCCGACCAAGACCATCAGCATGCTCATCTGGCGTCCGTTGTTCTTCACCTCCTTCTTCTTCATTGTCTTCCATCGCAGTATCACCGTATTCTTCAGAGAACATACGATAGTTCTCATCATCATTTTCTTCTTCATCGTCTTCCATCATAACCCCTCTTTCTCCGTGCTTGGTCCAACAATTATAGCTGGGCATGAAACCTCTCCGAAGCAGGTGGCCTTGAAGGGTTTTCGAGGAAGAGTGCTCCTTAACGTTCCGACAGTCCACACATGGACAAGGCATAAAACCATCCTCTTTGTTTGTCTCAGCCACATGGATAAATTTATGCAAGCCTGCAAGAAAATCGGAACTGCGTCGATCGCCGTACATCCATCGCCGCCGGGCATCCATCTGCATATCATATAATTAAGTTTATCAAATACAATTAAAATACATGTTCAATACTGAAATGACCACCGTATATCGACACATGCAAAATTTGTATCAATTACAGATGAAATTAAAAGACAAAGCTAGGTTGCTAATTAACCTCGATCGATCGGAGGAAAGAGAGAGGACAAAGCCTAAGGGTGGCTCGGGCACCTCATATCATTTTGTGTGAACTGAAATGTGGCTCGGGCATTTCATCGAACACCTCTAGTGCATAGCAAAGGAAAAAAAACTAGCACCCACCTCTCACACCTCCTAGCAGAAAAAAATAGAGGAGTAGAAGCTGGCTGCTGGCTTTATAGGCAGGGGACTATTAGTCCCGGTTGGTAGCCCGAACCGGGACTAATGCCCCCAGCCCAACCGGGACTATTGGCCCACGGCGCGGAGGCAGGTCGAACCGGGACCAATGCCTGGCATTGGTCCCGGGTGGTGTTCCAACCGGGACTAATGGCTCTCCAGCCCCCTTCCCAAAGCCTCATTTTCTACTAGTGATTCTAGTCTAAAACTGTCAATCTCTGAAATCTGTGAGGAGGACAGATTTCAGGAAAGTCAGAGTCCACCTCCAACAAGGCTCCTTTTGCGGTTTTGCCAATTTCCAAGTGATTCCTACAAATCAAAGTGTAAAACAAGAACATTGTGCACTTTTGCAACTATTAATAGGTTAGTCAAATTAAATCATAAACTTAGTATGAAAACAAGTGTCAAAGGGATAAAAGTGGCATGAAACAATCAAAAATTATAGATACGTTTGACACGTATCAACATCCCCAAGATTAATTCCTACTCGTCCTCGAGTAGGTAAATGATAACAAAATAATTTTTGATGTTGAATGCTAGGATTATGTCTTCAACAAATGCATGACAAATGCTATATAGATAATGAAACTTAAGCAATTATGTTAGCTAATGAAAAGATAACAACGAACTAGGAGTTAATAATATGAAATTATAAACATTAACAAGATTATAATGATCATAATAAAGCATGGTAGAGTGGTCTCTCGTTTGCCCCTTTTGTAGGGCAAAACATAAATGTCGGGCACCTCTTGAGATATTAAACGGCGACTAGATGTAAAGTTTTCAGAATTGAGAGAGTATCTCAAACATGCTCCAATCATTAAAACTTTGGGACAAAGCACATTATACTCAGAATGACAGTAATGCTCTATAAGATGGTGCTCAAAGAAGGGTGATGACTCAACATAAATATAAAAGAAAGGCCCTTTGCAGAGGGAAGCGGAGATTAGTCATGTGCTAGAGCTTTTTATTTTTATAAACGAAAGTAAAACAATTTTGAGAGATGCATGCTTTGTCAATGATTTCACAACAGAGAAGCTATCTAGTCCCCCATAACAAGCAAGGCTTTTAGACTTGTGAGAGCAGCTGGTTTTTAGAGGAGCGAGTACGCTCCTCTTTCTCCTTAGTTTCACCACTGTCCAATGTTTAGAGCTGATTTCTCAGATTTTCATTGCGCGGAGGAGAATGGTGAGTTATATTTATATTTTGCTTAAGCTGCTCTCGGGTTGATTCAAGTGAAGACGTAATCCATCGACACCAGGTGAAAGGGGGAAATGACCTTGCTCATCACAGGTTATATCCAGCTCTCTACTGCTCCCTCACGAGCTTAAAAACAGAGGCACAAAAAGGAGCATTTTGAATAATTTAAAGGTACCACATGACAAATTTACTTGGAGTGGCAAGGAAATACCACATGTAGGAAGATATAGTGGACTCTCATGGAATACTTTTTGGCTCAGGGTATTGGATGCACGAGCAGAGTTCCCACTCAGTACAGGTGAAGGCTAGCAAAAGACTGGGAGCGACCGATCGAGAGCACTACTGTCATAATCATGCGTTGTGACAAAATTAATCAATGAATAGAGCATAGTGATACTACAATTCTAAGCACAGTAAACCGTCAAGGCATAACAGACTGTATTTTTAGTCTTTTACATGTGTGAGCATGTGCCAAGTCAATCCGAATAAATCTTTTGGAGGAGGATCCCACTTCACCATACCACATTATGAACAAAATAACGCATGTTAACATCAAAATAACATATTATACCCTCTTAGCTAGTTGAGACTAACCATAAGAAAACATGAACTACGAAGCAACATTATACACACAACATTTTTAAGTTTAAATAAATAACTAACCAACCAAATAAAACTCCAATCAACTCTCCAGAAAGGGTATAAATAAAAGATATAACAATCAGCTCATTATTGTGATGGTGCATGATGCTAACACAAAGATATAATAGATAATAAATTAAGATACAAACGCTCCAAGTTTATGCAAGTTTGTATGTTGCTCAAAAAACAAAGTTTGAAGGTTTGCAAACCGAGAGGTTGTTGATATAGAGGGATGCAAAGGCATCCCCAAGCTTATGGTTTTGACCAATCTTAGATATTTCTCAATTTGATGTTCCTTCATTCCCTGTGAAAAAACTTCAACACAAAAACTCTCCCATTCTTTTTCTACGGTTAGACATTAGTATACTAAAGATAACATTTCCAAAGTGCTACCATTAAACTAAAACAAATTTGTTTTCAAGTTACAGGGAGGTTGCTTAAGTGGCCAACTTTAAAATAACGGATGAGATCCAAAAAGAATCAAATGAAAACGCAAAGAGGCCACTTTTGCAACAAAAGTCAGAATCTGTACAGAAAAACAGCAGCTGGAAAACATAATTTTTAAGTAAACTTAAACGTCTCTGAAATTTTTGCAAATTTTTTAGCATGCAGAGGATTAGTTGATACTTTTTCTGTACACTAGTAGAAAATAGGGCTTCGGTTTTGCCCTTTTGTCCCGGAACAATAAAGAACCGCGACCAAAGGGGGCATTGGTCCCGGTTCCATCGGTCGGGGCGCCGGGGACCTTTGGTCCCGGTTCTATTTGGACCTTTGGTCCCGGTTCGTGGCTGGAACCGGGACCAAAGGGTTAGCACATGCGGCTGGCGTCTGCCGCAGCCGTGGGACCCTGTCAGGGACCCTTTGGTCCCGGTTCGTGGCTGGAACCGGGACCAAAGGTCTTCCCTGCATATATCATCTTCCACCCGAGGCCACCACCATTTTGAGCTCGAGTTCATCACTCATTTCTCCTCCATTTCCTCTCCCTCACTCAAGTTAATCCCCATTTTTTTGCACCACTTGTGAGGATTGAAGGCACCCCATCTATTCAAGGGTTAGCAACATCATCCTTTCCTCCGAAGTTGCAACTTTAGCTCATTTTATTGCTAGTTTAGCTCATTTCATTTTTGTAGTGCTAGCTAGGTGTTTGATGAAATGCCTAAGTTAGAGAGTTTATTTTTTATATGCATTTTGAGCTCAAATTAACTTATTATTTGTGGATTTTAGTGTCGTCCCGTCCTCACCGCCGTCGATAGCCCGCATCATCCCGTCACCGGCACCACCTCGGTGAGCCTTTTTTCTTTATCTTTTATTTTAAGAAAAATTACTTGTATGATTTAAAAGCATATTTATTTCTTGTATAATTTTCTTATGTTTTTTATATGTATAGTGTCATGGTTTTGATATCTGCCCCCGTCGGCCCTCGTCCGGTCTATGATTCGGATGTGGTATATTTTCATAACTATTTGTTTCATTTCGTGTTTATAACAACTATACCTACCAACTTGACATAGACACTTTTATCTAGGAGGTAGTTGAACCGGAAATTCCAACCGACCCTATTGTCGAGTTTTTTGTAAAAGAAAACAATGATTTGAAATCAAAATTGAAAAGAAGTGAAGATCTTCGTCTCCAATGCCTAGAAGAGAAGATGAAATTGGAGTTCAAGCTTGCCGACATCATCGATGAACACGAGTTCAAGCATGCCGATGTCGTCGATGCTCATGAGATCAAGATGGATGCAATGCGCTTGAAGATTAAAAAGATTAGAAAATATGCCATTAGTCAAGAGGCTTGGCATCATTATGTTGTTGGTTCAGTAATTACCTTAGTTGCGATTTTGATCGCATTTGGTGTTGGATTTAAATTCTTTAGATAGTTGTATGTTAGTTTCAATTAATGTATGTTTTATGAGGACTATGCATTACAATTACTTTACTTTGGTTTTAATGTGATGAACTTGTATTAATTAATTTGGTCACTATTATATATTCATGATGTAGTGCAATAGTTTTTGATATATTTATATAATGCAGATGAGCCGGTAATGGATATACAGTGACCGACGATGTCCCGACTATATTAATGGCATGCATAGTTTTCTCCGTGTGTGGCTGAGAAAAACAAGCCGTCGAATGGTTTTATTTCTTGTCCATGTAGCGTCTGCAAGAATACGCAGGATTACTCTACCTCAAAAACCATTCACGTCCACCTGTTGCAGCATGGTTTCATGTCCGGTTATAATTGTTGGACCAAGCACGGAGAAAGAGGGGTTATAATGGAAGAAAATGAAGAAGAAGAGGATAATGATAACTATCCTACATTCACCGAAGACGGTGATACTGCAATGGGGGAAGACGAAGCTGAAGAAGATCCCATTGTTGATGAGCCCATTGTTGATGAGCACGATGATGATTTTGGTCGGGCCATTCTTGATGCACAGATAAACAGCGGAAGTGAAAACGAGAGGTTGAAGTTGGAGAGCATGTTAGAGGATCACAAGAAATTGTTGTACCCAACTTGTGAAGATGGCCAGAAAAAGCTTGGTACCACGCTGGAATTGCTGCAATGGAAGGCAGAGAATGGTACATCTGACAAGGGATTTGAAAAATTACTGAAAATAATAAAGAAGATGCTTCCAAGGGATAACGTATTACCCCCCAGTACGTACGAAGCAAAGAAGGTTGTCTGCCCTCTAGGATTAGAGGTGCAGACGATACATGCATGCATCAATGACGGCATCCTCTACCGTGGTGAGGAGTACGAGAATTTGAATGCATGCCCGGTATGCGGTGCATTGCGGTATAAGATAAGGCGAGATGACCCTGGTGATGTTGAGGGTGAGCCGTGCCCCAGGAAGAGGGTTCCTGCCAAGGTGATGTGGTATGCTCCTATAATACCACGGTTGAAACGTTTGTTCCAAAATAAAGAGCATGCAAAGTTGTTACGATGGCACAAAGAAGACCGTAAGAAAGACCTGATGCTGAGACACCCCGCCGATGGGTCGCAGTGGAGAAAAAATCGACAGGGAGTTCCCGGAATTTGCAGCTGACGTAAGGAACTTAAGATTTGGGCTAAGTACATATGGCTTTAATCCTTTCGGGGAGCAGAGCTCCAGTCATAGCACCTGGCCTGTGACTCTGTGTATCTATAACCTTCCTCCTTAGTTGTGCATGAAGCGGAAGTTTATTATGATGCCAGTGCTCATCCAAGGCCCGAAGCAACCCGGCAACGACATTGATGTGTACCTGAGGCCATTGGTTGAAGAACTTTTACAGTTGTGGCGTGACGAAGGTGTACCTATGTGGGATGAGCACAAACAAAAGGAATTTGACCTACGAGCGTTGCTGTTTGTAACCATCAATGATTGGCCTGCTCTTAATAACATTTCAGGACAGTCAAACAAGGGATACAATGCATGCACACACTGTTTAGGTGGGACTGAAAGTATACATTTGGGAAACAAGAATGTGTACCTAGGGCATCGGCGATTTCTTACAAAAGGGCATGCCATAAAAAAGAAAGGCAAGCATTTCAAAGGTGAGCCAGATCCTCGGACGAATCCTAAATTACCTAATGGTGATGTTATATATGACATGGTCAAGGACTTAAAAGTAATCTTTGGAAAGGGTCCTGGCAGTCTATCTATTTCGAATGACACTGATGGACACGTACCCATATGGAAGAAGTGCTCTATATTTTGGGAGCTACCCTATTGGAAAATACTGGAGGTTCGCTCTGCAATCGACGTGATGCACATGACGAAAAATCTGTGTGTGAACCTACTAACCTTCTTAGGCGTGTATGGGAAAACAAAAGATACACCAGAATCACGGCAGGACCACCAACGTATGCACGAACGAGTCGACCACCTGAATCCAGATAAGTATCAAGGTCTTGCCAGCTACGCTCTTACCAAAGAAGAGAAGGAGATCTTTTTTGAAGTCCTGAGCAGTATCAAGGTCCCGTCTGGTTTCTCGTCGAATATAAAGGGAATAATAAACATGGCAGAGAAAAAGTTCCAGAACCTAAAGTCTCATGACTGCCACGTGATTATGACACAATTACTTCCGATTGCATTGAGGGGGCTTCTACCGGAAAACGTTCGAGTACCCATTGTGAAGCTATGTGCATTTCTCAATGCAATTTCTCAGAAGGTGATCAATCCATTAACTCTACCAGGTTTACAGAAGGATGTGGTCCAATGTCTTGTCAGCTTCGAGTTGGTGTTCCCACCATCCTTCTTCAATATTATGATGCACCTCATAGTTCACCTAGTCGAAGAGATTAACGTTCTCGGTCCTGTATTTCTACACAACATGTTCCCCTTTGAGAGGTTCATGGGAGTCTTAAAGAAATACGTTCATAACCGTGCTAGGCCAGAAGGAAGCATCTCCAAGGGCTATGGAACAGAGGAGGTAATTGAGTTTTGTGTTGACTTTATTCCTGACCTTAAGCCGATCGGTGTTCCTCAATCGCGCCATGAGGGGAGACTGCGTGGAATAGGCACGCTAGGAAAGAAAGCAATAATGTGTAAGGACTGGGATTCTTTCAATCAAGCACACTACACAGTTCTACATAATTCCATCTTTGTGGCTCCGTATATCCAGGAACACATGAATAGTTTACGCTCTAAATGCCCGGAGCAGCCTGAAGACTCGATTGAAAAAGAACACATGAATACTTTCAGCGGGTGGTTGCAAACACGTCTCATTCATGACAACACTGTTGAAGGGTACGAGATAAATGGGAATACATTTTACACGATCGACCAAGATAAAAAGAGCACCAACCAAAACAGTGGTGTCCGCTTTGATGCAACAAACAACAATGGGAAAAAGGACACATATTATGGTTACATAGAGCAGATATGGGAACTTGACTATGGACCTTC
The DNA here is from genome assembly GCA_012064385.1 of Puccinellia tenuiflora. Classification (NCBI taxonomy): domain Eukaryota; kingdom Viridiplantae; phylum Streptophyta; class Magnoliopsida; order Poales; family Poaceae; genus Puccinellia; species Puccinellia tenuiflora. The sequence continues at coordinate 245,184 of QRDG01000855.1, read as the reverse complement.
TTTCAAGGTACCTTTGTTCAGGTGCAAATGGTTCAACCTGGAAGGCGGGGTAAATGTAGACCCGAAGTACGGAATGACTACGGTGGATCTCAAAAATCTTGGGTACGACACCGAACCATTCGTCCTAGCCAATGACGTGGCTCAGGTTTTCTATGTGAAGAACATGTCTTCCAGACCGAAAAAAAGAAAAGATAAGCAAGCGAATACATCATACGATGAGCCAAAGCGCCACATAGTTCTTTCAGGAAAAAGAAACATCGTAGGAGTGGAGGACAAGACGGACATGTCGGAAGATTACAATAATTTTCATGAAATTCCCCCCTTCACGGTGAAAACTGACCCAACCATCGTGTTGAATGATGAAGATTGTCCATGGTTGCGGCGCAATCAGAAGAAAGGGACACACACGAAGAAGAAAGGGACACACACTAGATAGGGATGTTGGTGGTGATGTGTAATAATTAATGTATTAAACCTTTTATCAAATGCACACGGTTTCCCCGTCATACAGCCCAACGGTGGCTCGTGAGTGCCTGCATATCAAATGCACCGTTGGGCTGTATGACGGGAATCCGAATGATTTGTATTCGGTCGATGAACTGAAGTATTTTATAGATAGAACAAAACACACGGGCATTCGATCCAAGCAACGGCAAGACTTCTCTGATGATCTGCAACCGTCCCAACAAGTGTTGGGGATATACCAGATCATCAAAAAGCCCTTGCCGCTGGTTCCCAAAGTGTTGACGGCTGTGAAGTGAGCAGCAAATCGACCTTCGATCCAAGCAGCCGCAAGACTTCTCTGATGATCTAACGACCGTCCCAAAAAGTGTTGGGAATGTTGTAGATCATCAGAGCGCCTTGCAGCTGCTTGGATCCAACCGAGGGGCATGGCTACCACTTCCACCACCACCACTCCCACCTCCTCGGCAATTCATCATTGTGTCACCCTAATCCAGTGGTTGGATTCAACCTACCCGAGGGCTTGTGTTAGGGAACATGCCAGCGGGTAGGCTAAATCCAACCATTGGGTTTGGTGGCAAAGGTAGACGCTCGTTGTGTGCCGTTTCGCTGCAGGGACGTCGCTATTTATAGGCGATTAGAAGGTGTACCTGTGGATGAGGTGGGAGTGCAGATCCAACAGCTCACAAGCCCTCAAAAGAAACACACCCCTGATCCAACGGCTCACAAGCGCTTGAAAGAAACACACGATCCGTGTGCTTCTTTAGTCCCGGTTGGTAACACGAACTGGTACTAAAGGCCCTGATCCAACAGCTCACAAGCGCTCGAAGGAAACACACGATCCGTGTGCTTCTGATCCAACGGCTCACAAGCGCTCTAAAGAAATACACCCCTGATCCAACGGCTCACAAGCGCTTGAAAGAAACACACAATCCGTGTGCTTCTTTAGTCCCGGTTGGTAACACGAACTGGTACTAAAGGCCCTGATCCAACGGCTCACAAGCGCTCGAAGGAAACACACGATCCGTGTGCTTCTTCCACCGCTTCCCGCCTTCGTCTTCCCGTAATTTCTCACTATATATATTTAGGCTTGGCCGCCATTGCCATATCACATCTAAACTCATATCTGCAACCTCATCACTCTTCCATTGTAACAAAATTTTGACTTAGGCGTTTTTGACTTAGGTGTTCTCAGCGACGATGTCCATGTTGGACCAGAGGGGCGATGTGCAGGACTGGGCTCCACCGGGCTGGCACTGGGAGGTGCTACCTTCCGGGACGCGCAGCTTGGTGAGGAATCCGGGTGACATCGTCGACCCGGATCTTCTGTGGTGGCAGTCGCGTGGGCCATGCTCGGTGCAGAGGGAGCCGGCCTCCGAGGAGGTGGTACGTCGCCGTATCAGGGAGGAGGATGAGCACGTCCATCGCTACATGTATCTATTGGATAGGCACTATGACAATAGGTGGTCGTTTCTTCAGAGGGTTCCTTCTCACGTGAGCTATGACCCTGTGAGGGTTCCTTCTCTTTGGATGCGCAGCGCCGGCGGCTCAGCACCCCGCGGCTCAGGAACCGGTTGAAGTTAGTTTCAGAGTCTGTGATCGCCAATGCAGTTCTCTTGTCTGTGATCGTAGTTTAGGTTACTACTTGCCTTTGAAAACTTGCGACCTAAACTATCAACTTCCGGAGATGTGTGTGATATTCATGCATATGTATGCAAAATATTGGGTCTCGCCAGGTACGAGGGGGACGGCCCGCCTCCTTCGGACTTCAATGAATATATAAGTTTAATTAATGAATATTGATATTTTAATTGCATTTTTCTGATAAACATATGAAAAGATATTGAATTTATAAGTTTAATGACTTAATTAAGTTCAAATTCCAAAAAATTTAATTAAATAAATTAAACAATAAGAAAGAAAAAATAAGAGAGGAAAAACAAAAGCCCGTTAGTACCGGTTGTAAGTTAGAAAAATAATCAAACATGCATTTTGTTTCAATTTTGTAGATAATTAAATCAATAGATATAGGAACATTTTAAAAGATATGATTTTCAAATAATTAAATGAAACTATAAAAATATATGAATTTTAAATAATAAAAAGATAATGAATTTCAAATATTGGAACATTTTTTAAATATTGGAACATTTTAAAATAAACTAGAAAAAAACAATTCCAAAAGCATGTAAAAATTCATATATTTAAAAAAGAAAACAAAGTATATAAAAGAAACAAAAAAGAAAACAGAAAAAGAAACTAGAAATAAGAAACAAGAAAAAAAAAGACCATTGGTCCCGGTTCTTAACACCAACCGGGACCAAAGGCCCGCTGGGCTTTCGCGCGCAATATTTCGCGGCCCGGACAGACCTTTGGTCCCGGTTCGTGGCTGGAACCGGGACCAAAGGTCCTTTCCGCGTCGATTAGGTTCGTTTCCGCCCCGAAATTTCACAACTCCCCATCGACGCTTTCGCCTCCAGACGCTCATGTGCCGCCGTCGTCGTACCGAGGTGCTGCTCCACTGGGCGTCCCCGTCCCCGCCGCCGCCGTCGTTCTGCTACGGGCTGCGTTGCCGCGCCGCCGCCCTTGACACCGCCTCGGGCTACCCCGCCCCGCCTACACTACTAGGAAACTAGCTATAGGTGGAAGGTCTTTTTGTGGCGCACCAAAGATGCCGTGCGCCACTACTAATATTCTGTGGCGCACTATTTGTGATGCGCCACAGAAAGATGACGTTTTATGTGGCGCATTCCTATCCAGTGCGCCACTAAATTGTCACTTTCTGTGGCGCACTTGTTCCCATGCGCCACAGAAAACACGTGGGCCCCACCACCAACGGCTGGATGGCATCCTACCACGCTATTTCTGTGGCGCATGAAGTTTGATGCGCCACAAAAAGTTGCATTTCAGTGGCGTGTCTGGAAGTATGCGCCACAGAATATTGTGTGGGCCCGGCACCAATGATTGGGGTGAGGTGTTTCTGTGGCGCATGGGAAAGGATGCGCCACAGAAATATGCATTTCTGTGGCGCATGGAACCACATGCGCCACAGAATGTCTTTCTATATATACAAAAAGGGGCAGCCTCCCACCCACCACCCCCATTGTCTTCTTCTTCCCCTCTCCTCCCACCTAGAGCAGCTCGTCTTCCTCCTCCCTCCCACCCCATTTTGCTCATACTTTTCTCCATTCTTTGTAGTTAAACCTACTTTATTTGATAGGTACTTGGTGAGGGGGCCGGGGGAGGCTCCATATATACTCTACTCCTCTCCCAAATACATCTCTTTTTCTCTCCAACACCGCACACTCTCTCTCATCGATCGCGGTCACGTCTCGGTGACAAATCTACTAGGTGAGTATAGTTGGATGGACATGCATATGCATGTTTTGTGTGGCCGGCACAAAACATGCATATGAAGGGGCGGTTTGCACGATGGCGAGATGTTTGTTTGTTGTGCTCCGACCATCGTGTCGTGGAGATGTGGATATTTTTGTGAAATGCTTGCAGGTACCCCGAGAGGCCCTTGAGATTGCCGGAACGTCGGTTAACTTCCGTTCCGACGAATTCGGGTACTCCATATGTCCCTTTTTTAGCAAAGTTCATGCCGAAATTTTTAAAAATTTCGGCACGACCTTTGCTGAAAAAAAGGGACATATGTGTGTGTGTGTGCGCGTGTGCACGTTGCGGTTTTACTTAACATACTCTCGTTTCTTATTTCTGCTTTTATCTATATATAGCAACCATGGTCATCAAGATGAGCTCTAGTCAAATCGGTAGATACAAGGAAGAAGCAAAGGCGGACATGATTCGGTGCAACAGGCACCAGATAAGATGTCCGTGTCGAACATGCAAACTCGTGAGCTGGATCGACCCTGATTCCGGACAATTGGAGGAACACCTGCTCAGGCGCGGTTTCTGGATAGGCTTCAACAAGGCGCCGACAGCAAATGGTGCGCATGAAAATGAGGGCGGACATGGTTATCATGACGAAGGAGATGCAGGCGGACAAGATCATCATGACGAAGGAGATGCCGGCGGACAAGATCATCATGACGAAGGAGATGCCGGCGGACATGGTCATGATGAAGGAGTAGATGATGGTGGAGAAGACGCAGACACGCAGACCTCGCTAACTTCGGCCTTGCAGGACCCTCATGTTCAAGAACTCCTACTCAAGGAGACGAGCGACGCCAGAGGTGCAGCCAGAGAGAAAGCCAAGCTGGAGCAAATGAAGAAAGACGTGATGACTCCGTTGTATCGTGATTGCCGGCCCCAGCATACGCGCTTGCATGTAACGCTTGATGCTCTACAGATGAAGGAGGAAAACAGATGGACCGACGTCAGCTTCAGTAAGCACCTGAAATTCTGGTACGATCGTCTTCCCGAGGGGAACACATTGCCAAGCAGTATCGAGGAGGCCAAGAAAGTCGTGTGCCCTCTTGACCTACCGTATGAGAGATACCATGCCTGCATCAATGATTGCGCAATTTATCGGGGCGTGTACAAGGACAGAACCACATGTCCGGTGTGCGGCCAGGGACGGTACAAGAGTGGGAACAAGAATGTTCCTCGAAAAGTGGTATGGTACTTTCCTCTCATTCCCCGTCTGCAGCGGTATTTCGTGGACCCTAAGGAAGCAAAGCTCATGCAATGGCACGCGAAAAGGGAGAAGCCCGAAGAAGATCCGGAGAAGGGCGTGATCCTGACACACCCTTCAGACGCTTGCCAGTGGGAAGCATTGGACATGGCCTTCGAACATTTCGGGCGCGACGCAAGGAACGTCAGGCTGGGTATGAGCACCGATGGACTCAATCAGTTCGGCAACCAGAGTAGCACGCATAGCACCTGGCCCGTGTTTGTATGGCCTTACAACCTTCCCCCGTGGTTGTGCACGAAGCAAAAGTACATACACATGAGTATTCTCATTCAGGGGCCGAAACAACCTGGTACCGACATACATCTATATCTCGCGCTATTGAAAGAGGAGTTAGCCAGGTTGTGGGAGACGCCAGTCCGTACGTGGGACGCCTACACTGGATATTATTTCGATATGAGAGCCGCGTTGCTCACGACGGTGCAGGACTATCCTGGTTGCTCATATGTATCAGCACAGGTAGGCCATGGATTCTGCGCATGTGTCAGGTGCATAGATAAGACCCCGCATCTCCAGCTACCAAGGGATCCCGGGTCTTCGAAAACCGTGTTCCCAGGGGCTCGAAGGTGGCTTCGCACGGATCACCCGTGGAGGAAACGCGGTGATTTGTTCAATGGTAAAGAAGAGCTCGAAAGAGCCCCGTGCCCGAGGAGCGGCGAAGAAATCGACGAGCTTTTGAAAAATTGGGAGGAGTGCCCTGCGCCGGGAAAGAAGCGATCGAGGGTAGACCCCCTGCTGGGTGTATGGAAAGCGAGGTCTGTTTTCCACGACTTGGAGTACTGGAAGGTACTCCACACGCCCCATAGCCTCGATGTAATGCACATTACCAAGAACGTTACCGAGAGTCTGCTTAGCACTCTTTGCAACATGTCCGATAGGACCAAGGATGAGACGAAAGCAAGATACGATCTGAAATGGCTTGGCATAAGGAAAGATCTTCAGGCACCCGATAGTGATGACGACGATGATGATGATGATCAGACGGAAGGGACTCAAGGTCGCCGCAAAAGGGTAAAGAAGAACGTGGTGGTGCTTCCCGCTGCCTGCTTCACTATGAGTCCGGAGGAGATCGAGAAGTTTTTTAGGTGCCTCCTAGGAGTCAAATTTCCTCACAGTTACGCGGGGAAGATAAGCAGATATCTGGACGCAACGAAGAAGAGGTTCAGTGGGATGAAGTCTCATGACTGTCACGTGCTAATGACGCAGATACTCCCCGTTGCGATCCGAGGGCTAATGGACGAGCATGTCCGTGATACGCTGCTTGGCCTTTGCAACTTTATCGACGTCATCAACAGGAAGTCGATTGGCGTGAGGCAGCTCCACAGGCTACAAGAAGAAATCGTGGTGATATTATGCGAGCTCGAGATTTACTTCCCGCCCGCATTCTTTGATATCTGCGTGCATCTCCTTCTCCATGTCGTTGATGACATCAAGCAGCTCGGGCCGACATTCCTGCACTACATGATGTCGTTCGAAAGGCAGAACGGTGTCATGAAACGATACGTCCGCAACAGGTCCCGTCCAGACGCAAGCATGGCCAAGGGCTTCCTGACCTACGAGTGCATCTCCTTCTGCCAGAATTATCTGAGCACCGAGAACCGGGATGTTGGTCTGCCAATCAGGACGCACCTCGGCAGGCTCGAGGGATTTGGTCACCGCGAGGGCTACCGCTCACTCCATGTAGACATTCATGGTCGACAAGACGACTTCAACAGGGCTCACCGGGTCACGCTACAACACTTACAATTGATCGAACCTTGGGTGGAAGAGCACAAAAGCTTAATTGAGCAGAATTACATCGACCTGGGCTGACCGAGGAAGAAGGGAGATGTAACCAGAGAGCACAACTCCAGCTTCACGCGTTGGTTCAAGAAAAGGCAACTGGTTCTAGCAAAGAGCATACCGCCAGCTACGGAAGATGAAAAACTCATATTCTCCTTATCACAGGGCCCCGGGCACAACGTAAAGACCTATCAGACGTACGACATCAGCGGTTACAGATTCTACACCGAGGAAAAGGACAGGAATAGCGAATATCAAAACTCAGGAGTAACTATGCTATCCTACGGCGATGACGAGGCTACTGTGAAGGAAAGATTCTTCGGAAGGATCGAGGAGATATGGGAGCTCAACTACTGTGGACAGTTGGTGCCAATGTTCCGTGTGAGATGGGCCAAGGACATCGTCAAAGAAGACCGGTATTTCACCACCATGATAATACCCGATGCCAAATCGAAGAACGCCTCCACGAAAAATGAGCCATTGGTACTCGCTAGCCAAGTCGAGCAATGCTTCTTCATTACCGACCCGTCAAAGCCTAGCCGTGTTGTCGTGAGGAGGGGCAAGAGGAGCATCATCGGAATGGAAGGAGATGCCAACGAGGAAGACTTGGACAAGAACGGCGATCCGAAGATCGAGGAGGAATTCGACAAGTACTTCGACATGCCTACTACTAGCAAAGAAAGACGGAAGACCTCCCTACCTACTAAAGGTTGTCCATTCACGCGAAGAAATCTCAAGGTGCCCGGCCTAAAGTATTCAACCGCGAAGAAGGGAAAGAAGAGAAGCTAGCTCGGAACCGAGACGAAGAAGATCGACTTTTTGGTGTATTTAATTTGTGTGTGTGTGTGTGAAACAATGCAAGCATATTTATGTATTCAATGAATATGTATGAGAGACATTGTGTGTGAGACAATGCAAGAGCATATATATGTATTAAATGAATTGAATATGTATGAGACATTGTGTGTATTTTGTACCAAAAATTAAAGAAATAAAAAGTGAGACAGCAGCCAGGATTTGAACTGTAGGCCAGGGAATTCTGTGGCGCACCAACTAGAAGATGCGCCACAGAAAGGTAAGATTCTGTGGCGCACCAACTAGAAGATGCGCCACAGAATTCTCGGGCCTCCACTTACATGTGGGCCCTCCCCCGCGCTGCCCTTTCTTCCCCAAAATTTTCCACGATTCCCGCGCGCTTAGCTCGACGAACCACCCTCGCCGCCGGCAACCCGACGCCACCGCCGCCACCGGAGCCGCCCCTGTCTCCCCGAGCCTCCCCTCGGCCGCCTCTCCCTCCCCTCCACCGGAGGACCCTGCAGCCTCCCCGCGCGCTCCTCTCCTGCGGCCACCGGAGCCTGCCTCCCCGCTCCTCCCCTGCAACCCGACGCCACCGCCGCCACCGGAGCCGCCCCTGTCTCCCCGAGCCTCCCCTCGGCCTCCTCTCCCTCCCCTCCACCGGAGGACCCTGCAGCCTCCCCGCGCGCTCCTCCCCTGCGGCCACCGGAGCCTGCCTCCCCGCTCCTGCAACCCGACGCCACCGCCACCACCGGAGCCGCCCCTGCCTCCCCGCTCCTCCCCTGCGGCCGCCTCTCCCTCTCCTCTTCCCCTCCACCCTGCCTCCCCGAGGTGCATGCTGCTCCTTCCATCCCCTCTCTCTCCCCTCCACACCTGCACACAAGGTGTTTGGTCAAATGCCAAACCCAATTTTTTTACAGAATTTGTATGATTTGTTGTTGATTGCTTGCTGGAAGTAGTTGCTAATGCTTCTAGTTGGTAGTAGTGGTGTTAGGAAAATTTTGGAAACCAACAACATTTAAAATTTTGCTAAGTTAAATATGGTCACTGTTTAAACATGCCTATAAAAATGCCTTCAATTAAGGTTCTAGATGTATTCAAAAAAATATTTTTGAGCTTTATTATGAAGTAATAACATAGTACAAGAGATCCATGAAGGTACATTTTAAATAGGATCAAGATTTGATAATTTTGTAAGCCTCCAAAGTTGGTACTTTTTAACTATTTTGAAGATGCATTTTTAGTTGCTGCTAGGTGCTTTTGCTGCTAGCTGCTTTTGTGAAATGTGTGTGCTAGATGCTAAATCATGGTTTGGTTAATTTATTGCAGCACCACAAGGAGCACCTCCACCACGCCGATCTCGGACCCGAGCCTCCCTTCCCTACCTGAGGTAGTTCCTCTCTCCCTCGATGTGGATGTGGATGTGGTGATGTATGTGTTGAAGTGATGCTGTTGCCGGCCAGCGATGCCGGCCGGAAATCTGTTGATGTGTTGATGTGATGGATGCTGTTGCCGGCCAGCGATGCCGGCCATTATTTGTGAAATGCTTGTGCAGGTACCCCGAGAGGCCCCTGAGATTGCCGGAACATCGATTAACTTCCGTTCCGGCAAATTCGGGTACTCCATATGTCCCTTTTTTAGCAAAGGTCATGCCGAAATTTTTCGTGAATTTTGGCATGACTTTGCTAAAAATATGACATATGGGGTATTGCGACTAATGCATGGGGCGGGGTATCTTAGTACTTAGTTAAGTGATTTTTTCCTTATATTTGGTGTACTAACTTCGACGTTTTTTTTCTTATAGGTGCGAACATGGCTGACAATAACGAGGCCGGGGGTTCTCGAACAGGAGGTGAGAAACCGATAGAGAAAAATAGTATGATTCAGACGGTCATCGCACAGGCAGTGACAAAGACGTTGACGTCGCTCTTTCCTACCGTCTGTGAGGGTGTCAGGGTATGGATTGAGGGAGGGAAAAAAGGGCCTCCCCCAATGATCAGCTTCGGCTCCAACAAGTACTCAATCAATGTGGCTACAGAAGATGCACCCCCAGCATCCCCAGAGGTAAAGAAGAAGAAGCACAGGAAGAGAAGTAAGCCAGCTCCTAAGACGACTATCCGGGGGTATGAAGACATGGTATCACCACGTGCGGATGGCGTGACCCGAGTTCATGAAGCTGGTCAACCGATCCTGTCTCGGGAGCTGCTCCACCTTGCAGACGGATGCATGCTCTCTTTGCAAAATGCTATCTTGACGCTAGAGGGCAACCTTCTTAAAGAAGAGGATCCAAATTACCCGGTGTTCACTGTCAAGGTGCCAAAGTACTTGGCCGACTTCGTCCATGAAGCCCCCGCGGATTATTTCTTCATATCGTACGAGGACGTCTTCAAGCTGTTTCACTATAGACGGTTGGACTATAACTTGGTCCGCCTATACGCGCTCAACCAGGCGATGAGGATCAGGAGAGATAATACCCCGTACGTCAAGGTAGTGGATACCTACTACATGCGTGACAGCCAGCTGGTGGAAGGATCAACGACACGGGCCATGGCCACGGAGTTCCTCCAGAGAATCATGCTGAACAACCAGGATAAGAACAGCCTTCTTCTGCCTTTCTTTTCCGAGTAAGTACACATCCGGTCGCCGATGTCGTATGTTATGCTTTCTTATAGATTTCTTCCATTGTTGATCCTTTCCAACATTCCATGTCAATTGTGTTGAGCAGTGACGAGTACTGCGTACTCATCGTCCTAAGCCCGAGGTGGTCCGTTGCCACTTATATCAACTCGGGGAGTCTTAAAGACTACACCAGAATAAAGGGTGTTCTCGATGAGGCTCTCGAGGGCTATTCCTAAAAGGGAGGCCACTTCCACGTAGAAAAGAATGGGGAACGTTTCACGAAGGAGAAGAAACACATTTTCTGCCATGGAACCGGGTTCCATTGCATCAAGCATGCGTCTGGCAGCGTGAAGGATGCCTTCTACGTCCTCCATCACATTAAAGGGTTTGTCCGGGATGCAGAGAAAACGAGGTGGCCATCTAGTCTCCAAGAATGGACCAAACTTAGAGGGGAAATCACCGACGCTGATCTTAGAGAAGAATTCCATCGCATCCGGATGCAGTTATCGCAAATCATCGTGGAAGATGTCATGACAGAAGGGGGGTCCTTACACAACCCCAGAGGTAATTTGTCCATCTCCAGCCAAATATATATCCCAATCCACTCGATATATTATTAACCAAATATATATCCCAATCCATCTGCAGGGATGTCTAAGTGGGAGATCGAAGACCGCCTAGACAAGCAAAATGACATGAGGACGTGGCTGATGAAAGACTGCTTTAAACCGTTCCCTGAGCCGATAAAAAAGAAGGCTCAATCCTGCAGCTACCAGTGGAGCTAGACGTGTTCTCCATTAGCGACCCAGCAAATTAGTCATAGTACAAATAAAGTGACCCAGCAAAGACCCCAGCAGCGACTCAAGAAGAAGAGACTCCAGCGGCTCCTCCGGCAAAGACCCTCGACGAGTGGGCTGAGGTTGCTTCAGCGTCGGGCGCAGGAACCACCGTGATAAGTGGGCCCTAGTGATTGCTTAGACATGAGATGAACTTTTGTACCCCTAAATTCAGCACTTGTAATCAATGTGTGAAACGATTAACTTATGTATCATGACTTGTGTAATAATCGTGTATCTTGGGCTCTAAGTAATGTGATATACCTGTATTTCCTATAATATATACCTGTATTTTCTGTAATAAATCTGTAATTCCTATAATATACCTGTATTTTCTATAATATACCTGTATTTTCTATAATATACCTGTATTTTCTGTAATATACCTGTATTTATACAGTAGGCAGCAGAAATTTTAAAATACATTTAAATTATTCTGTGGCGCATCTTTTTATTTTTCTGTGGCGCATGGAATTCTGTGGCGCATGGAGAAATGATGCGCCACAGACATAATTCTGTGGCGCACCCTTGCTGGTGCGCCACAGAATCTTGGTATTTCTGTGGCGCACCGCCTGGATGCGCCACAAAATTACATTTTAGTGGCGAGATATCTGTGGCGCATCCCACCATTTCCTGGATGCGCCACAGAAACCCTCATTTGGAGCGCCACAGATGACCTATTCCCTAGTAGTGCTAGCTCCTCCTCTGCATCGGCTGTGGGCTGCCCCGCCCGGCCTCCTCCCCTGCCTCTCGAGCTGCCCCGCTCGGCCTCCTCCTCTACATCGGCCGCGACTCCGTGTCCTCCCCTCCCACGGGCCACCGCCGCCGTGTCGCCGTCGCCTCCCCTTCCACGGGCCGCCGCCGCCGATCCCCTCCCAATTGGGATCCTTGCAAGGTACGGTTCCTCTCCTCCCTCTCTCCTCCTCTAATTTTTAGGAAAATTTTGTAGAATTTTAGGTTAGTTTAACTTGGGCTAAGTGAAAATTTAGGTTAGTGTAATTTAGGCTAGGTGAAAATTTAAGTTAGTGTAATTTTAGGTTAGAAAAATTTAGGCTAGGTGAGTATTTAGGTTAGTGTAATTTAGGCTAGGTGAGTATTTAGGTTCGTGGCTGGAAAATTTTTGTTAGGAAAATTTTGTTAGTGGTTTAAATTTAGTAGATGCAATTTTTTCAGTACCATTTTGATATTTGCATAGTTTGAATTTATTAGATGCAATTTTTAGATGATTTTTTTAGTTTTGTGTTAGATATGCAAAATAGACGGTGGAGAATTGTATGCAAATTGTGTCGGTGGAGAATTGTATGCAAATTGTAGATATGCAAAATTTGTTAGAGCAAATAGAAGTAAAATCAAATTGTAATTGCTAGGAATTTTAAATTGTAGTTCCTGAATTTAAATTTGCTAAGTACTCCCTCTGGAGTAGTTGCTATAAATTTGTATTCACATTTTTCTAAGATGCATTTTTTGATATTCATATTCTCTCTATATTTGTTGTATCTAAGCCCTCGACATCTGTTGAAAAGAAAAGTAAAAAGGTCCGAAAATTATGTTGAACAGTAGAGAGTATATAACGTGTTAAAAACATGCAAAGTTGCAAAGTTCGTGGCATAGGAATTTTGTAGATGCCCGGCATAGGAATTTTGTAGATGTCGGGCATAGGATGTTAGTGTTAGAAACAATTTGTGTTAGCAAAATATTGTGGTAGGAACAATTTGTGTTGGACGATTACGAGGCTATGGAGCCGGTGTCACCTTGAAGCAAGGTCTTCCGGAAGATGCTCATACTTATAGAAGCCGTCAGAGAAAAAAGAAGCAGGAGTCTGACCGGTTATCAGCACTGGAACGCAAGGTGCAGCAGCAGTAGGAGCAACTAGACTCAATTAGTAAGCAAAAGGCATCTCAGCTGCAGCTAGAAGGTCATGTCGAAGCCGCCCCATCTGATCAGCGGAAAAGCAGCGTGGGTTCCACGCATGTAGAAAATTCTGAATTCCAACCGCCGGCGGCTCACTACCCCGTGGATGATATCACGGAGAAGACAGACTGTGAGCTACACATGTCAATGAAGAACATGTCTTTCAAGGTGGCGGTCGGCTATGCTTTACCTAATCCAGCTGGAGCAAGCTACCATCTCGGAGGGATTCCACCTGGCTATGCTTGTGTCGGGGTGGATGAAGTTGTGCCGTTATATGCTAATCTGGAACTTGACATTCCTGGAGGTGACGGCGAGAAGACACTGGGAGAAGTCGAGAAGGGTATCGCTCTCTGGAACAAGAAAAACATCGTGTTTCCAAACTTGACTCCTCCGAGTAGCAGACCCCCACCTCAAGATCCATCTCCCCCACCTCAAGATCCATCCCCCCACCTCAAGATCCACCCCCCCCCCACCTCAAGATCCATCCCCCCACCTAAAGATCCATCCCCCCCACCTCATGAAGATCCACCCCCACAAGATCCATCCTCCCCACATCAAGATCCATCCCTCGATGCCCCATCCATCATGAGTCCATCGCCCGCGACGTCCCGTCCGTCGATTCCGCCCCTTGTTAAGACCTTCTCGTCAAAGCGGAAACTATCCTTCACGTCGACGCGTGAAGATAAGTTAACTCGAGCGGAACGCGAGTTGCTAAAGCCTCTTCCAAAGAGATCGTACGACAAAACTCCAGAGGAACTCGAGGAGTCGGTGCGTGCCGATGTGGCCCGACAATTAGCTCCGAAATGGCCCCCGCCTAAAGAGATAATACCAGCAGAAAAAGTTGAGAAATTTATAAAAAATCTAACGGGTCCCCGGCCAGAGCCGCCTAAATTGCGAGATGACTATGATCGTGTTTTGGAAAAGACAATTAGTCAAGAGCAGGAGGAGAAGGAGGCTGCCTATCGCCTAAAGAGGCAGCGGATGCAGGAGGAGAAGGAGGCGGCAGATCGCCTAAAGAAGGAGCGGTTCAAGGCGGCAAAATGCGGGGAAAACGTGGCCCAGCTCGGAGAACAGGCAAAACAGTCGATCTCTCCGCTGAAGGTGATATCCGACAAGAAAGTTCACCATGACACTGGCACCATAGGCGGCCCCCAGAAGTATCAGTATGCATGGACATATGTCTACGGGAAGTCCCTGGTCAGACCTGAGGAGGTCAATTCTCTAACAACACAATTGCGTCGATTGCATCTGTGGTACGAGAAAGCCGTAGCGGTCGGTCATGAGTTCTTCTGTGGGTATCATATAAGAAAGAGCATTACTTCACGGATGACGCGATGTATATTACGTTTTCTGAAATTTTTCAGTTATTCAATCAAGACTCCCTCGACAAATTCCTCGTCAGTTGCTATTGTTTGTAAGTGATTTATTTCTGCAATTTAATTAAGTCTCTAGCTCTGCTCGTTCATTGCCTGTAATTGTCTCACTACATTCTTTTGTACTTTAGAATGAAGATTCTCGAATGCAGGGAACGCCGCATCTATGACATCGGGTTCATTGACCCATATTATATTAATGAAGTGACAGTAAATAACCATCCCGAGGACACAGAGAATAACTAGTTCCGGTGGTTAGTGAAACTAAATACTTGCGAAGAAATACTTTTTACTTACGTCTTCTAGTGAGTGTTACTGTACCTTCTACACATTCTATTTTGCTTACACCATGTTTAATGTAATCGATGAGTCATGGACATATAAACGTGCGTAGTTCCCACTGGATTCTGCTAATCATTAGAGTTGACCAAGGAGTCGTTCAAGTCATGGACTCGTTAAGGAAAAACATGGAAGAGTACCAAAGCTTGCAAGATATGCTCCAGAGGTAATTTTAATCATTATCGCTCTATATCGACCTCTTTCATTCATTTTCTGATATCAAGTAATTAATAACTACTTTAATCATTTTCTTTTGGCGGGCAGGGTTTGGAAACGGTTCATCGTGAAGGTTCCAGGGGAATGGAAACCGAAGTTGTATTTTTATACCACCAAGGTAAGTAGTACTATACATATAGGTCCGCACAACTCCTTAATTGTAGTTTCAATACCATTATCATGCTTGATTATTATTTGATTAAATTCTATTTTCTATAAAGTGGTGTCAGAGGCAGCAACAGGGGACAAATTTATGTGCATACTACGTTTTTGAGTACATGCGCTCTTTTGTCAATGAGCGGAATAGAGAACAAAGAACAGCTTATGTATGTATACACTCTTCGCAATTTTTTATTACCATATTGTGTTGAGTTCCATTCATAAATTATTTTATTATGATTTCATATATACAGTTATAAACAACTCACATATTCATATTGATCTAGATGGATCGAATGCGGGACCAGCTCATACCAGCGAAGCGCCTAAAAGCAATTCAAGAGGAATTGGCGGGATTTTTGAACTCGGAGGTCCTGAAGAAAACTGGAGAATTTTATCACAAAAGCAATTATTTTTTGCCTCCAATGTAATTGACGTGATCTCGACGTGTGAGAAACGTGATGTCGGTGTAGTAACTTGAACGTGATCTCGACGTGTGGCCTTATGTTTGTATGTATGAATCAAACGTGAACTCGGTGTATTGTATAATTTATGTGTATGATTGTCTGCGCAACGTGATCTTCGTAAAAATTAATTAATCGAAAAACAAAAATCGAACCCCCCCAAAAAATAAAAAAGAACAAAACGCTGAAACCTCTTTGGTCCCGGTTGGTAATACCAACCGGAACCAAAGGGTTCCGGCCAGGAGCCCCCACCCCGCGCCCACGTGGAGGCCCATTGGTCCCGGTTCTTAAGGTACCGGGACGAAAGCCCCCCCCCCCTTTTGTCCCGACCCTTTAGTCCCGGTTAGAAAACCGGGACCAATGGGCCGTTTTCTACTAGTGGTAAAACATTTGTGATATTTAGAGCTTCCAGTAAAACATGAAAAATCGGGCAGTGAACAGCAAATACGGAAAACAGAAAAAAACACTTTTTAATTATGCATCAACTAAAACCAAATGGGTAAAACTTGCTAATTTATTTTTGGAAAACTAAAAGAGCATAGGGAAAAACAAAAACAAACGGAAATTAAAAACAAACCGATGCTCCAAGAATAGCACATAATACATAAAGCAATAAAAATATAGTACCACGGGTGAAAACTGATGATTGTCGATGAAGAAGGGGATGCCTTGGGCATCCCCAAGCTTAGACGCTTGTGACTTCTTGTATATTTCAGAGGAGATCCATGGGAACCTCCCCAATATTGATCTTTTATCCCTTCTTGATCTTCCTTCATCACCTCGCTCTTGAATACTTGAAAATTTTCTTCACACAAAACTTCTAATAAACTTCATTAGAGGGTTAGTTCTCAAACAAAATAATCCACCTTCAGTTCTCACTTAACAAATTAAATGAACTTGTTCCAAAACATTAGCTACTGCCACAAAGATCCAAGTGATGCTCGGGATCAAAAGAACTCCACTTTGCCCGTAAAAGAAGCAATGTAAGAACAAAGACAAAATCTGTCAAAAACAGAGCAGAATGTAAAGATGATTTTTTTCGGGATACTGGGACACCTCAAATCAGAAAACTTAAAACTAATGAAAGTTAGCAAAAACCCTGATGCTTACTGTCAAAAACTTTAAGACCCATATCACGTCCTGTGAATTTTTAGAATTTCGTATGGTGACAGACAGAAATCTGTTTCTGGACAGCAACTCAAAAATTTAACTTTCCTCTCATTAGAGGCTATTCTTGGCACAAAGACCGAAACAAAAAGGATACAAGGGAGTTGCTACAGAGGAAAAAAAATCCAAACACAAAGAAAAACAAAAAGAAATAGAAAGTAAAAATAAAATGGGTTGCCTCCCATGAGCGTTTTTCTTTAATGCCTTTTAGCTAGGCTTATTTTAATGATGCTCTCATAAGATTAAGAGTTGAAACAATAAGGAGAGCATCAAGGAGCAAATATCAAACACATTTAAATCTAACCCTCTTCCTATGCATAGGAATCTTGTAAGAAAATAAATCATTGAAACATAATGTGACTAGCATAAGAGGACAAAACAAATGCAACTTCAAAACTTTCAACATAAAGAGAGGAGACTAAATACTATTGAGATATTTAGAACCATGTTTTCCTATCTCATAATAAATTTCAGTAGCATCATAAGAAAATTTTAATAATATAGCTGTCACAATAAAAATTCTTGCAAAAGTCCACATGCATACAATTATTATATAAGGACAATATGAGTAATATAGATCATGAACGAGACAACCTGATATTTGTTGATGAATAAGGAGGGATGCCTCGGGCATCCCCAAGCTTAGATGGTTGAATATTCTTGAATATGCTCTTGGGGTGTACCTGATCATCCCCAAGCTTGAGCTCTTGTGTCTTTTCATTCATCTCATATCACCATATTGATTGGATCTTTTAGACTATATCCACATAAAACTTCACAAAACTCATTAGTAGGGTTAGTACTTGTTAAATAAAATCCACTCATGTTCAAGCATTGGCAAATTTCACAATGTTTATTGAACATTAGCCACTGTAATACCGAGGTTTCTTATTATTTCCATTGTCCGTCGAAAAACTAAGGAAACTTTTGAACCCTAAGTACAATATTGAATAAACACACGAATCTGTCAAAACTGAACAGTCAGGAAATATCGATTTGTAGGAGGCACCTACGTATCTCAAATCAGAAAAGTCAAAACTAATGAAAGTTATATAAAAGCATAGGTCTTGCTGTAAAAAATTATCAGAAAAAGATAAAATTCTGGTGATTTTAGGAATTTCGTGCAACAGGCGCACATAATCTATTTCTTGACAGCAAATCAACAAACTTGCATCATAAATAAACTAAAGGACATATATACATTTTATTTTTATATTACAGTGGTATATACACAATATATACATGTTTTTAGCTGAGAAGCTTCCATGGAAAAATTTGCTTTGGTTTCATAGGCATGAACACAAGTGTTCAAGGTCGACCCCCACTTAACCATTGCACCTTTTTTCAATCACTTCTCTTTGAAAAAGTTTTAGATAACAAGTACAACTATTTTTTTTGGTAATTCGTGCTACCTATTCATACTAAGATAGAAAACAACTTATAACTGAAAGTAAAAATTACTTAGAGATAAAGCAAACAAGTGCACACAAGAATATTCATCCCACGCTATTGCTCCCCGGCAACGGCGCCAGAAAAGGTCTTGATAACCCACAAGTGTAGGGGATCGTATGTAGCCTTTTCGATAAATAAGAGTGTCGAACCCAACGAGGAGCTAAAGGTAGGATAAGTATTCTCTCAAGTTCTATCAACCATTGACACAACTCTACGCACACCGAACGTTTGCTCTATCTAGGAAATAAAACTATAGGAATAAAACGGGTATGAAAGGATAGCTTTGCAATATAATAAAGAACAAGAAAATAAAAGTTAGTTGCTACAGCAATAAAGTATACTAAAAGACCATAAATAACAGAACCATGAGTGTGGAAAAGTGGTGGAAGGCGTGGCGGAATTGTTCATAATTAATTAGTGAAGTTATTCGGTTCATCGTCTTCGATGCAGTTTTCTATGTGAGAGAGGCAAAGCATACATGTTCTCAACTACTTGTGATTACATGTACTATATGATTGGAACATTAGCAAGCATCCGCAACTACTAACATTCATTAAGGTAAAAACCAAACAATAGCATTAAGATCATAAGGTCCTCTTTATCCCATACAATGTCAAAAACCGGGATGGGGCTTAGGTTTCTGTCACTCCGCAGCCCTACCCCCCGGCCTCCTTCACATACTACAAACCCTATGATGTTATCCATGCGCGCATAAGTATATAATGGGCACCATAGGACTGTACCATATCAACATACAACTCGAATCAACCAAATATATTCAATAACTCAACCATAAGACAACAAGGAACTACACAAACATGACATAGATCATAGGATAATATTTTGTAGCATCAAACACCATGTTTACATAGGGGATTGCAGAGGTTTGTGAGATAATGGACCACTGTAGCTATGAAGGAATTGGCGATGCAGATGGCGGTGAAGGCGGCGGCCATGGAGGAAAGGGCAAGGCGGAGGCGGCGCGGGCGGCCGGCGACGGCGGCGGCCGGCCGGCCAAGGGGGAGCGCTGCCCCCCTAACCCCCTTCCTCTATGACTTCTTGGTGCTGTAGAGGAGCCCTCCCCCTTGTAGATGAGGGCCAAGGGGGAGGCAAATTCGTGGCTTTTGGTGGCTGCCCCCAAAACTAGGGTTTCCTCTCTTTATATAGGTGGAGACAATGCTTCCCGGCCCTCCAATGGATGGCCCCTTGATCCAATGGCTCTTGGGCACCTCTAGAACCTTTCTAGGGAAGCCTCATATCCTTAATGAGGCCCCAAAGTCGTGGCTTGGTCGAATCCTCCAAGTTTGGTAAGAGTTGGAGTCAATCACGTCACCAACTTTCGAAATCCCGTAATCAGATATTTGGCCTTCAGTAAAACGGGGATTCCCAGAGCTACGGACCTCCGATTGGGCTGTTCTTGGGCTTAAATGAAAGCTATGGAAATTTCCCACAACGTTGTAGGCAAATTGATTTTCAGTTGACGTAGTTTTCTAGTCTCAAACTGTCAATCTCTGAAATCTGTGAGGAGGACAGATTTCAGGAAAGTCAGAGTCCACCTCCATTCCAACAAGGCTCCTTTTGCGTTTTTTGCCAATTTCCAAGTGATTCCTACACATCAAAGTGTAAAACAAGAACATTGTGCACTTTTGAAACTATTAATAGGTTAGTCAAATTAAATCATAAACTTAGTATGAAAACAAGTGTCAAAGGTATAAAAGTGGCATGAAACAATCAAAAATTATAGATACGTTTGACACGTATCAAGAACCAATAAAGATGATTGCAAGGATGCAAAGGTTTGAGCTCTCCACAAACGATACGATCAAGATACTCGGTCGAGAGCCCCTCTTGATAGTACAGCTATCTATCCTATAACCCGGTCTCTCAACTAACATCATGAGACCGGTAAAATAGAAAACCTATCAAGATAATACCTTTGCCTTGCGCATAATCCACTTGAGGTCGATGAAGACGATCTTCATCTCCTCAAGACGAACCACCTTTCTTGATTGCGCTTCGCTTGGTGAAGACTCACATGTTGCTCCCCCATACACCAATATGAGAGAAGCACTCTTCGGCATATCTTCACTTGGACTTGAGTGTTGATCAACTCGCACTTAGCCTTGATCAACAAATACTCTTCTTCCCTTAGCCTTGATTCCAACAAATGGAGATCAAGCACTGCAAATGGACACACATGTTGCTCCCCCATACACCAATATGGGATAAGCACTCTTCGGCATATCTTCATTTGGACTTGAGTGTTGATCAACTCGCACTTAGCCTTGATCAACAAATACTCTTCTTCCCTTAGCCTTGATTCCAACAAATGGAGATCAAGCACTGCAAATGGACACACCTACAAGTAGCTTAATACAAACATTAGTCCATAGAGATTGTCATTAATTACCAAAACCACACATGGGGGCAACGATGCACTTTCAGTAGCTCCATCGACAACAAAACCATGTCCACTACAACCGCGGTGAGCTGAAGCTTCTATTGCGCCCGTTTGCCCTCTCGATTGCGTCCGAATTTGGAGGTTGGAGTTCGGCCGCCGGGAACCGCCGCCGCGCGCCGTCGTGGTGCCTGTTCCGGCGACCAAATAGGGGCGGCGCCGCCACCCCTAGGTGCTCCTCGGTCACGCGCATCTCATGCGCTAGTCCCCTCCGGTCGGGGTGGTCGGATTTGGCCGGAGCGCGGCCAACATGGCCGCAGGTGTGGGAGGCTGACGTCAGCCGACGTCAGCGCATCCTTATCCCGAGTTTAATTAATAAAACTCTGACGAGTGGGACCCCCCGTCAGATATTTGAACTTTAATTCAAATTTAGAAAATATTATAAATTCAGAAAATTCATAACTTTTAATTCCTGAGTCAGAAAATTACAAATAAAATATCAAAATGTTCAGAAAAATAAAATCTACCTGATTATAATTATTGAATAATTATTTAACCAACTATAAATACAGGTTATCTAAAATTACCTAAATGCCATTCTTTGCTTAATTATTGAAATAATTCCATTTATGCAAATAAATTAGCATAAAATTTATCTTAAGTTAAATACCATAAATTCAAATGTCTTAAAATGCAATATCTATGAAATTCCTAAATACTTTAAGGTTATTAAAGTTATGTGATTCAAATCAACTTAAAATTAATTAAGAAAAATAAATCAATTCTTCATTTCTCAAATATTAACTCAAGTCTATATTACTTAAATAACTATTTTGTGTATAAAATAAAATATAATTTAAAGTTGTACTATCTAAATATTTCTCTTAACTAAGAAGTAAATTTCCTTAAAGAAAATTAAATTAGATATATATTATTTAAAAATCCTATATAACAATCTAACCCATTTATATAGGTTATATTATAACATGTGAACTCTATTACCATTCTGTAAATGATTGTTCTGTTACTCATCCTAGGTAAAACACACAAAGAAGAGTTCATTATAAATTCATCCACTTTGGTGTTTGTTATATTTACAAGGGGTTAGCAGGATTAAAATTGCAGAATGAATGCACTGCTTAAGTAAGCATCTGTAAGTTGTGTATTAATCACATAAATTATTACTTCAATAGTCATAGCAAACACTTAAGTCTGAATGTTATAACAATTCAAAGAAAATTTACGAACTCAGCAGATTATGCACTAACTAATCCTTAAACCTTAAGCACTTCAGTCAACAAACTACTTAATAACGCGAAGTCATACTTGTGAGTTTGAGTATTTTTGAGCTATTTACGATGCATCTCATATATATGCATATTATCATCTTGCAACTGTTTCCAGTAGTCCTTACCCGTACTACATTCTATTTTCAGATCTCGGGGTTTTGACGCAAAACCCTAGAACCCCGAAGGACATGAACTGTCATCTCTATAACAGGCAAGTTCATCACTTGCTCATACCTTTTGAAATACTTGTTAAGAAACTATTTGCAAAACCTAGTATACTATCATTATCTCCAAAGTGGATGCATAAAATGATATTTTCAGAATAACATGACTATCTGGTTATCGACCCGAGTGGTGATAATCTATTATGGTTGGCAAATGGGACCATGGTAAGATGAATTGGTCCGGAGGTTCCATTTGCACGGGAAAGTATTACCTAGGAATTAATGCCGTCAGAATTCTTGCGCCGTAAAGACGCGTTAACCATAAGGCTTGGTATGGGCCGGGGAATGCCATCTGTGATACTTCTCTCGTTCGCATGTCAACGGGCAGCCAGTGCCGTACGCTGTAGATCTTGCGGGACTACATGCAACATGGGTGGGATCCCTTAGTTCCCATGGTTTCTGGAGCCTATGATGGTCTGCAAGGGGGTGCCTAGGTATTGCTTCCTTGCGAGGAAGAATATCAGGGGTGATTCTGCTATGCATGAGTTAGTCTGCAAGGGGATGCCTAGATAGTTCTACCTTACGGGGTAGATTATCAGGGGTGATTCTGCTGTGCATGAATTGGGTGGGCATGCGTTGTGCGGAGAAGCATAGTGAATGACTTGGATAAAAAACTAGGCCCCACACCAAAGAGAGTGTGGACGGGAAAGATCGCCTGGTTGTGCAACAAAGTCTTGATCTCTTATGGGTAAAGTAACGCACCTCTGCAGAGTGTAAAAAATTGTAACATGTTACTCCCTGTTCCGGGAAGGAGCTGCGAACGCTGCAGCAAAGGAGCTACATGAAGCTCTAGCCCCTGTGAAGGATGATGGGCATAGTTTTCAGATTAAAAGAAACCTCTTGAAGAAATGTTTACAAAAACCTTTCATTAGCTTAAGACTCCCTGGAGTCTAAAGCTGTAGCTAGTGCATCAAACTTCCCACCGTACATAATGAACTTGTTGGGTAACGTTGGTTACTCACCCTTTCCCCATTTGACCCCCTGCTTAGATTTTGGAGCCATCAAAGGAGTTGACGGTGGTCCACCATGACATCGAGATCTTCATCAAGGAGTCAACCGCTACTTCACCAACCGAAGCACGACGACAACTATGGCCACGAAGGAGCAATGACAACGATGTCGAGGAGATCACTCTGCCAACGGAGGCGACCACGTCTGTTGAAAGGACGAGTACAATATGAGATAGAGATACTCCAGATAGAGTAGATTAAGGCTGTGACAACAACAGTAGTGGATTAGGAGTTAGAGCTAGAGTTTATCTCCAGCTTAGTGCTACGAACTGACTCTTTTCTGGATTTCATTTGCACGAGACTATCCTATATGGATCGAGGAAGTTCTCGAGATTTTGTATTGAATATTGTTGTAATCCTATAGTGTTACCTTGGACCTGCTATGTTTCTGTTGTACCACTCTGAGGGATGTAATATTCACAGATAAGTCCTTGTGAGTATTATGTCAATGACTTGCACACTACACCATGCAGTGGTGTGCTGGGTCGCCGCATGCTCCTCGTCGGGTTCGACACTCTTATTTATCGAAAGTACTATGATAGATTCCCTACACTTGTGGGTCATCACGACGCTTGAAAGATCTAGAAAGAGGCAAAGCTCAAGAGTAATGAAGCTAAAAGAGGGAGATGCTAATACCAATTTTTTCCACCTTTGGATCAATGCTAGAAGGACGAAAATTTCATTCACCGCTTGAATCACAACAATGGATGGGTAACAGACCATGATCAACAGAAAGACATCATCCATGACCATTTCAAATCAATCATCAAGAGGGGGCCTCCGCGCACTACCACCTTCAATTGGAATCATATTCCAACACCTCCGTGTGACCTCCGCGCACTACCATCCAATTGGCCACAATTGGATGGCACGCACGCTGCGCGCGCGGAGCGGCGTGAGGCCGCAGCACTCGGGGAGGACAAGCCAGGCCGTCTCCGCGCCCGATGCTCCTCGTCATCCTCGGTGCCGTCCGCGTCCGTCCTCGCCACGGGCGCCGGCCTCCGTCGCCACTTCTCCTCCGCTTCGCCCGCTCCGCGCCTCCGCGGCCCTGCTCTCGGCGGCGGCGGCCATTGGCGACGGCCGGGAGGGCCACGGCGCTCGCGCACCCGCTCCGCGCCTCCACGGCCCTGCTCTCAGCGGCGGCTGCCATGGGCGACGGACGGGAGGGCCACGGCGCTCGCACAGCCGCTCCGCGCCTCCGCGGCCCTGCTCTCGGCGGTGATGCCTTGCCCCGTGATGTTCTCTGCCTTGCTCGCGACGTCGGTGATGCCGGGCTCAGGCTCCGGGGCGCGACACGGCGCCGCTTAGAGTTCTTGGAGCGTTTGGGGCTCGCCACAGAGGACGAGGACGATGAAGAAGACGTGGAGCGCCGTGGGGCTGTGCGGCGTCGTGGGACGAGTTCTTGGCGCGCTTGGGGCCTTGCGCATGCTCTCGACCGAGCGGGATGTAGGGGAGGGCGTCGTCATGGACGTCGTCATCGGCGTCGCGCTCAAGAGGCAGCTCGTCGATGACCCCGAAGACTAGACCGTGCACCACCACGCTCTCAAGGTGTTTGATTAAATGCTATCCGTTTGGGGGGCATATTTTAGGCGGTACCGGTGTGGGAGATGAATTTTTTTTTACCGGACAAGTGTCCGGCACCCCCTAAAGGGGGCCTCCAATGGGGATGTGCCGGACACGTTTTAGACGCCCCCGGTGGAGATGCTCTAAGCCACAACTTCTCAGCTCAATGCTGACATTAAACATTCCTCGATTTGATGCAAGGTATTCAATTACTGGAGGTAGGGGCTTATATTTTGCGGCCGGTGCCTGGAATGTTGTTGGTAGTATTGGCTTTACACTGCAATATTAGTCACAACTATGCTTTAGAGGGAATTTAGTGTTAATTATCTGTTTTTGATTTATATGAAAGAAGAAAATGCACTCAGTATCATGTCCATAGTCAATATTCCACCACTCCGTGTTGTTACCTCGCTAATTTTTGTTAGCCCTGTTTAATTAGTTTGAATTTGTTTTGTTCAGTTCAGTGATACTATCGACTTTGTAGGACGATGATGCTATTAATTACTTATTTGATCACATCATAATTTTTTTCCAAACCTCCAAATGCTGTTTTGTTCTTCTTTGTCCATCTTTGTCCCAATTCATCAAAATCTTCACTAACATAATGCATTACATACCAAATCCGATGTGTGAAGGTATTGGTGAAATAAGAACAGATTATGAGAATGGTATGTTCCTGATAGGCTGACAAGAGTTCATTGAATATAGGCAAATGTAGTTTTTCTAAAAGCAACAGTGCTTTCATGATTCCATCAATATTTCTTGCTTTGACTAGATAGGATTTTATTATCTATAGCAGTTTCGTAAACTTGTTTAAGCTTCGACATTGTCTGGTTCTGCCTTCATTATTGGTTATCATGTTCAGGGCTTATAGATACTACAGGTCCACAATATGATTACATCTGAAGTCTTCATAAGTAGTACCACATTAATCTTTGGAATGTGTCACGGCCTAATGTGGGTTTAGTGCTATAGCTATTTTTTTTCCACATGATGGTGCTCTCCAGAACTATGCAGTTTACCTTTTCTAGAGGAGAGTATTAAGCCATGGTTATGCTGCTAAAGCCGATCTGGACTGGAGCCATTAATAAGTACTGGTGTTCTACCTTTGCTTGGATGCAATATAAATATCTTGTTGGGAGGGAAAGGAAATCACTCCGCTGGAGAAGTCTTT
Source organism: Puccinellia tenuiflora (assembly GCA_012064385.1). Classification (NCBI taxonomy): domain Eukaryota; kingdom Viridiplantae; phylum Streptophyta; class Magnoliopsida; order Poales; family Poaceae; genus Puccinellia; species Puccinellia tenuiflora. The sequence goes on along the minus strand of QRDG01000855.1, from coordinate 219,297 downwards.
TAAATATACACCATCTGAATATGAATTTTTTCAAAGAGAAGTGCACTTGTTATTACACTTCTTACAACTCTCTGTATGATCCAAAATAAATCTCATCTATAGTGGCACACTGTTATACTATAACGACATCTTGCCCTATCGTGACACTTTCTACCCGCTAAAGAAATTTCAAGTCTAAGATAGGGGGAAATGTTCACTAAATTAGATTAGATTAATTTCACTCTTCTCAGTGGAAAGAGCCAGCTTACTCCATGTTTCCATGCAATCTGAAGGGGAATTGCATTTTAGCCAAGAAACCTGAAGAGCGGTATACAACAAAAGAGAAAAAAAATACATCTACAACGAGAAAGAAATAAACGGGCGCAGCAAAGCGCGCCTTATCCTTCTAGTTCCTGTGAATCTGTGAAGTTTAAAGCAGCTGTAGTGTGTGGAATATATTCTATTGGATGTGATGATATGGAAATTCTTGGTTAGTCATGTCATTGGCCATTGAAGTACCTCTTTTATTAGAAACATTAGTTTGATGCTGCCATGTTTGTTCTTTGGCCTATGAGTACTAAATAGGCTTGGAGACATTACTGGCGAGAAGGCTTGAATTTCCATGTCTTCTTACAAACTGTTTTCCTTAAGAAGTTATTCTGCAACATACCACAAAATTAGTTTGTATTTTTTTGTACTTATGGTGTTTGTAGTTCATGAAGTTTTGTAGCCAAATTTCTTATTTGTTTACTTTTTTGTGACATCTTTTATCACCAGAAAGGAGTTCCAGCCTATACTGATCGACAGTCTGAAGAGTGGTTTCTCTCAAACAGAGAGCTTCAGAGTTATGTGTATGTTTCTTATGTAATCTTCATTTCCTTTTTTGTTTGCCAATGTTCCCTACTTTGTTGTAATATTTGTAAGTACAGTATCTGAAATAACATGCCCTATATTTTCTGAAGATTATGCTCCAAGTCGATGATCTTTTGAAATTGCATCAGTTAAGTATCTTGGACTGCAGAGTGAACACAAATATATAAATGTTGGCCTTACAGTTGCGTGTCCATGGCGTATGTTGAAGTGCACATCAATTTCTGAAGTACAATGTTGGAAAAATTGAGAATTATAGACATATTTACTGGACATGTAAATTATTTAATTTCTTTGGCAATTCCAATTAGCCATAAGTCTTGTCATGCCAAATAGATACATTTTGCTATGTCTAGGGTTTAGGGTAACTAACTTGCATATCTAAATGGAAGTGTAGTTCACATGCCTAACCTTCACGTGGTTCAATACTTCAGAACATATTGAAAACCAAATATGTTTTCATCAATTCCTAACTATCTACTTTTCTAATGGACGGGCGCGGCAACACGTGCCTACATGATCTAGTAGTACTAGGTAGCAAACCATCTTACAGCCATAAGACAGCTCAGAAATACGTATCACGCTGACAGCAAACCAGCTGCAGAGGTTCATCAGCCTGATAGATAAGAGGTGCAGAAACCGTATAATTACAAGAACAAGACAAACGGCTACTGCCAATTTTTCAACACCTCGCCAACAGCTAACCATCCAACTCTGGAATATATAAAGCCGACCAGACAACCTTGATTTGAATCTTGAAACCATCACAGGGAACAATCGCACGTCCTTCGCCACAAAGAACTGGCGTGAAGACAAATGACGACTTTGGGGACACTCTGCTCAAGCCACCATCATCATCACTCCAGGTGTCAACTGTAACCACAAGAGAGTCCTCCACACACACAGACAGGACGCGGCGCCAAAGCTCGAGCACACCGTCGTCTCCAACTGTGAACATAGTGCCCGATACAGCGCTGTCAAATAGTACAATCTCCTTTGTACTGCTGGTGTAGCATGCTGAGATTTTTCCATACAATTTGCCAAAAAGATGATTCTCCACATCCTCACTTTGAGTAGATGCTGGAAAACTAGATGAATCTTGCACAATCTGGATTTCAACAGTAGCTTCAAGTGCCCTCCGAACTGGTGCATAATTCAACTCGACGGTACTAAGCGGGGATGACAGCTTATCCGATATAAAGGGGGGCTCACTAAATATACTATTGTATTCTATGGTCCCTTGGCTGAAATCCAAGTCATCTTCTTGTTGGTCACCAAACCTCATTTTGAGGTTAAACTCAAAGGTGAGGTAATCAAATACAACAAGGCCACGAGACGGACCTACAAGAAACAATGCTTCGTCCTACAAAAAATGGCAATACAAAAGTGCATGTCAGAAAGTGCCGGTTAGCAGCGAAGATTCAAAATGAGAGGGTTTAAAATAGGAATTTGCCACCACGGCCTAGAACTGTTATATACATTGTAACCAGAGTTCTACAGATTCGAATTTGAAGTATTAACGTGAAAACACAAAAAGGAAGAAAAAATGGTACTATTGCAGTTCGTTATAAATACCAGCAATTACACCTCCCAATTGCACCACGTTACTACCAAGAAAATGAGAGATTTACCACCACTAAACAGTGCAAGATATCTTTCACCATTGCACTCCAAGTGCAAAACTTCCAGAATAGTTTCACTCTTTCTCACAAAATTGGGAGCTCATTGAAAAGGCCAGTTTTAAAAATTAGGTCAAGACATTTTCTCCTAGCAGCAAGAAATCAGAAGATTTTAAATAAAGACAGTGTGTCTCACAAAGCAGCCTTTAAAAGCAGTCTATGCTCCTAGCTTGCCACACATAGCAAGCAACAAGTCATTGAACACTAGGTTTATGCAACATATAACATTTCGGTGTTCTATATATAGATAGGGTTCCGGGCATCTATCAGCGGGTTTCCTATCAGTGCAAGGGCACATCTCTCTTCTGTTTNTCCTTGTAGATCATGGCGACTACGGTAGTCTGTTCGTTGCTGAATACTGCGTCTCGATGGGTCATTTTGTTAAGTGGTACCTGTATTTGAAAGAAGTCCTAAACACCCATGCTCAGCTCTACGTGCTAGAAGAACCTATAGGAGATAAACCCAAACATTTCTGCAAGCTATGAAGAGTACATGGAGTGGTTTTGAACCACCTACTTGAAAGTCAAGTGGATGATGTGCACCTTCATGAATTCTGACCTAAGTAGACAATTCAAGAACTTGATTGCAATGGCGATTGTTGATGAGCTGAAAAATAGTTTTTTAGCACAAGTTAGAATTGTAAGGTTCGAATGTCTGAACGGTTTTCTTTCACTCAAGATGGAAGAGAACACTTGCTTGGAACAACACCTGAGGATAATGCATGAGATACATCATCGTCTAGTGCTTGTTTGGAACCACGAGATGAATGACAATTTCACGATAGATGGGGTGCTACGCTAGCTTCTCCCCGGATTCAAGAATTATGTCGGAGACTATGTCATGGGAAGGGATTTGATCACTTTCTATGAGTTGTGTCTCGGCTGCGTCATGTCAATGTGGAACCCATAGCAAGAGAAGTTGGCAATGCAGAATGAATATAGTGATATACAAGTTATAAGTGTTTAAGTCCAAATTGCAATTGTGGCGGTTTCAATAAGTATTTGATACTCATTCTGTTTTATGAAACAGAACCTGCTGCTTGAGATTTGCATAAAGGATATGGGAAGACGTTGCAGAACAGTGGCAATCAAGGAGTTGATGCTGGCAACGATCTGTCTCTACTTTTATCATTTGGATTAGAGAATTTGAATAAGTTTTGTAATCGAATTAAGTGTGATTTTAATTAATGTGTATTGCTTATGTGAGACAGTTATTCATGTTAAAGACAATGGTTGTTCTATTTTTCATGAGTGATCCTTTTTGGAAATCACAAGTTTCGATTATAAGTGTATTATTCTTATTATAATCTAAATGATAAATTGGTTGAACATTTATAAATAAAAGACATACTAATGATATACAAAACTTAATAATGACAATTGTTTTAGTCGTGCTAAATATTGAATAAACATTTTGATGTTTTATCAATGCGCCTTATTGAAGGAGTATGACTAAAATGCCACCCTTTGGAAGAGTGACAGGAGTTGCCGGAAATAAACACAAGTGTTGGTTGTATTTTCAGCAAATGTTAGATGTCATTATTTTGTGAACTCCATCATAAGTGATATGAGTAAATATATGTATTTGTTCGAGTTATGATATTTGATGAGATCAAATAAAATTCTAGAGTTTAGGATATTAAGTTAACAAGAAAATTGAGTCTTTATGATTTGATCAAAAGAGACAAAATATTTGAGTTATATGTTAGTATGCGGACTTGTGAGAAGTGTTATCACAAATTACAATATTTAGAATATTTTCAAAGGAGTTTGATATGTCCTAAGATATTGTAATCACACACTATTTGATATTGTGTGGTCTCAAAGAAGGGTATTATTTCGGGGTTTGATAAATAGCATTTAGATTTATTTGATAAACACTCTGTTTAGAATAAGGATCTATTTAATGATTTGCATTTCGCATATGAGTTATGTGAAACAGTGGTTTCATTAATTATGAGATAATTAGAAACTATTACAAATAAAGTTTGTAGTATATTCATATGTGACTATGAATAGAGATTCCACAATGAGAAACTAAAAGGGACAAATCAATTGTTGATTATGTTAAATGTTTTAGTGTATTTATCGTGAAAAGGTTTCATTGATAAAAGAATTAATGGAATAAATGAAAAGCTAAAACCTTGCTTGTTTATGTATCAAGTGACACATATGTAAAGTGCTATGTTGGTTAAAACTTGACACATAAAGGAATTAATGATGGTGATCATTGAATTTCGGTTTAGCTTGTCTAAAGAGAAGTAGGATTCAAGAATATTAAATTTTTGTCAGGTTACAAAATAATATTCATGATTTACTTGTCATGTTTGAGAAACAAGACATACCTACGAAACTACAAAGAAGAAATAGAAACCTTAAATACGAAAATGACTAAGAGTCATTCGATGTCAAGTTTAAATCACAAAGTAATTGTTGCTTGATTTTGTGAAAGTGATGTTTCACATATTTATTCCTCAAAAGGTGTTTTGTAGAGAATAAATAAAACTTAAAGCTAGTAAAGTACTAGCGTTTCGTATAAAGAGTTCTCGATATTAATAGTTAATTATGAATTTTGGAGATGTCCAAAATATCGAGAAATTACACGAGTGTGATCTAATTAAGATATGTGGCGACATATATTAAGTTAGAGCGGAAACTATTTTCCATGATCAAAATATGTGGTGACATATGTTTGAGTGGGAGCTAGTTAAATCATGGTCAAATATAAGGATAACATATTTCTGAGTGGGAGCCAAAGTGGTTTCACAATTTAATATGTGTATGGTGTATATTTGAGTGGGAGTTTACAACATCTTGTTTGAGTGAAATGGAGATTTCATAAATGTTGTAAATAAGTCAGGAACCAACGTATAACTTATGAAGTTAGTCAAATATCCATGGAGATGGATGTATCTATGGAGGATAGATATATTTGATAAGCATTATATCAAGATGTTTAACCTAAGTAAGATTTTGAAGGAGTTCAAAATAAAACAAGAGAAGAAAGGTTCATCTGCTTGTGAAAAATAGGTGAAACATTGAGTTGATAACTCAGTACAAAAATGATGGTTGGAGGATATTAGTGTTCGCTATGAATTGTTCATAGGACTAAACATATAAGAACCATGTGTTTGTATTTGACGATATGTGACTCAAGTTCTTGGTTAGAAGAACATGTTAAGTGAGGAGTCATTTTTCATGGAGTTGAGATAATAGAATCTAGAGATTGGTAGACTTGGTTGAAGTCATAAAACCAAACTAGATTGGAAATCTTATAATAAGCAGAAGCGCAGCGAAAGCATGATCGAAAATATCGAAGTGACATGATTGCACTGTCGATTTGTAAGTCTACAACATATATGATTAATTCAAGGATTAAAAGATATAATATTATGGTTTGAGAAATTTTGTTTCAAGATTGAGTGAGTTCCGGGTGCACATGCTATGTGAAAGTTCCTTTTGACTGATCATATGTCATGTAGGCATAAAAGGGAAACGAAAATCTCACTCTCTAACCAAATATATTATATTCATCATGTGATGATGTGAATTATCATATGATGATAATAGGTTTATCATGAGATGATAAAGTAATGTCAAATTAGGTGACATTGACGTTTTGCAAAGAACATAAAGAACTGTATAGTACAGAACACGGACAGAACCTCTTCCACGAGCAAACATGATCAGCACTGAGACTCCATGAGTGTTAGACACCATGAGTGTTGGATCGAGAAAATGTAAGCTAGATTATTGACTCTAGTGCAAGTGGGAGACTGTTGGGAATATGCCCTAGAGGCAATAATAAAATGGTTTATTAGCATATTCATGTTTATGATAATGGTTTATTATCCATGCTATAATTGTATTAACCGGAAACATAATAAATGTGTGGAATATAAACAACAGGTGTCCCTAGTAAGCCTCTACCGGACTAGTTCGTTAGTCAAGAGATGGTTAGAGTTTCCTAACCATGGACTTGTTACAGTCACTTGATAACGGAGTCATATCATTAGGAGTAATGATGTGATGGACAAGACCCGATAATAAAGAGTTGCAATTGATCGTGTCACACAAGTTTCATTGCCAACGCTTTTAGTATGCCAAGTATAGTTTCCTTAGACCATGAGATTATGTCACTCCCGTTTACCGGAGGAATGCTTTGTGGACATCAAACGTCACTTCGTAACTGGGTGATTATAAAGGTGGCTTTCAGGTATCTCCGATGGTATTTGTTGGGTGACATGAATCAAGACTGGGATTTGTCCTTCCTTGTGACGGAAAAGATATCTCTGGGCCCTCTCGGTAATATAGCATCAAGAAAGGTTGCAACCATGTGATTAAGTGTTAATCACGGAGATCCTATATTATGGACGAGTAAAGAGAATTTGCCAGGTAACGAGATGAAAACTAGATATGGAGATATCGACGATCGAATCTCGGGCAAATTAAATATCGGTGAGACAAAGGGAATCGTATACGAGATTAAGAATCTCCGGCATTGTGGTTCAATCGATAAAGAACTTCGTTGAATATGTAGGAGTCAATATGGGCATCCCGGTCCCGCTATTGATTATTGATATGATCATGTCTGCATGTTCTCGAACCCGTAGGGTCACACACTTAACGCTCCGATGTAGCTAGGGTTAGCGATGAGATTATTGATGGTATGAATGAATATTGATTCGGAGTCTCGGATAGGATCCCGGACATCACGAGGAGTTCCGGAGTGGTCCGGAGAATAAGATTCATATAAGGAAAGTGGTTTCCGGAGGTATCGGAAAAGTTCCGGGATTTTCTGGAAGGGTTCCGGAATATTCTAGAAGGTTCTAGAGGAGTCTAGAAGTGGGGCCCATAGGAGTATGGGGTCCACATGGGATATAGGAGTGGTGGGCTGGCCTAGGGCCAGCCGCACCACCTAGCCCCAAGGGGCCCATGCGGCATGGGCTAAAGGCCCATGAGGGGAGGGGGCAACCCTAACCCTAAGGGGGCTTGCTTGGGAGGCAAGCCTCCCCTAGCCGCCGGCCCTAGGAGGGGGTGGGGCGCAGCCCCCTTGGCCTCCTATATAAAGGGGGCAGGGGAGGGCTGCCGCACTAAGGTGTGCTCCCCCCAGGTGCCCTAGCCGCCACCCCCCTCCTCCATCACCTCCTCCTGCGCCACCCCTCTCCCCGGAGGGCTGCCGCCATCTCCTCCACCATAGATGCTGCACCACCCCTAGCCGTAGGGCTGCTGCACCATGCCCTCCTCTCCCTCTCCTCTTGCTTGGCTTGGCGAAGCCCTGCTCGTGGAGACTACACCATCACCGCCACCACAACCGTCATGGTGCCGACATCCATCTAGCCATCTCCACCTTGCTTGCGGGATCAAGAAGGCGGAGATCTACATCGAGCCGTACGTGTGGATACCGCGGAGGTGCTACCCCTTGTGGCACTTCGTCAGATTGGACTTCGAGGAAATACATCTCCTCGCGACTAGATGAGTCTAGTTGCGGGGATCGACTAGCCAACCCCTGCACCGACAAAACGCGTTTGTTGATCTTCAAGGGTAAGAGATTGGATCTCATCTTCACTACCTTCATCTAGTAGATCTAGATCCTTGGGGTTTATTCCGCTTGTTGCGTAGGAAAATTTTTGTTTTCTATGCTTCGACCCATCAGATTTTCCCTTTCTTATTGTCGGGTGGGGCAAGTGGGACCACATCCGACGTGGCAGGTATGTCCGAACACATGAGCTGCGAATGTTGGGGGCCTTCTAGGCCCGGATAAAATGGGCCCAAAAAGTCTTGATGGGGAGGTCTGTTGGAGGGTATTTTTTTGTTCCAACCCCCAACAAACGGATAGGGTCTTTCGGGGCTGCCATTGGAAATGCTCTAAGTACAAAACGACAAGGGAGAAGTCTACGGGATTGGTGAGACCTACAATCTTCTCGCCCACGTGAAAGTGCATGGTTGCTCTGATGCATGGTTTTGGTAATTAATGACAATCTCTATGGACTAATGTTTGTTTTGAGCTATATTTGTAGGTGTGTCCATTTGAGTTGCTTTTTGTTGGAATCAAGGTTAAGGGAAGAAAAGGTTGTGGGTTGATCAAGGTTTTGTGCGGGTTGATCAACTCTCAAGTCCAAGTGAAGATATGCCGAAGAGTGCCTTCCCCATCTTGGTGTATGGGGGAGCGTCATGTGATTCTTCATCAAGAGAAGCGCAATCAAGAAAGGTGGTTCGTCTTAAGGAGATGAAGATCGTCTTCATCGACCTCAAGTGGATTAATGCGCAAGGCAAAGGTATGATCTTGATACGGCTTTTATTTTACCGGTCTCATGATGTTAGTTGAGAGACCGGGTTATAGGATAGATAGCCGTACTATCAAGAGGGGCTCTCGACCGAGTATCGTGATCGTATCGTTCGTGGAGAGCTCAAACCTTTGCATCCATGCAATCATCTTTATTGGTTCTTATTTTTTATGATCATGGTGTGGTCTTGGTGCTTGTCGTGCTTGTCATGACAAGGCTAAGTTCACCGAAAATGATTTTCATTTGCGTCTTCTATTGTGGTTTCGGTATTGGAGATTTTGCCGGCTCATCCGTGCGGAAGATTTATCTCTTCCATTTCGTTGCAAAATATCCATTGCTTGTTTGCCTTTTACAAAGGTTGCATTTTTCGTCCTCTTTCCAACAAAATTGGTTTCATGTCTTTTGGACTTCATTTGCAAAAGATATTTCATTTCCAGTTTGCGAAATAGAGGTTTAACCTTTCCCCATGTGTCTTCATAATATACTTTGTTGGATTATGATGTTTCTCTGCATAATCTTGTTGTGCTTGTTGTGACGATTCCATCGAGTCCAAGATTATCGAAAACGGAGTCCATTTGCAAAAGTTATGGGGTTCTGATTTCTCTGTTTCTCCGGTCTCCTGTTTTTCGTTGCCGATGTGTTTTTGTGTGGTGCGCTACTGGACTGGGGTCCGGAGGTACCCCGGAGATGGACCGGAGTCTCCGGCCCACCGGAGTCTCCGGCCCAAGGGACCCGGAATCTCCGGCCCCAGGTTTTCTCAGCTCGTTTGCGTCTTTGTGGTGCGGTACTGGATAGGGGTCCGGAACACCCCCGGAGAAGGTCCGGAGTCTCCGGCCTGGCCGGAGTCTCCGCCCCTCTGGACCGGAATATCCAGCCTTCCCCGATGACCCGGAGTACCCGGAGCCTGGCCGGAATGTCCGGCCCAGGCCGGAGTCTCCGGCCCACTTACACCGGAGTCTCCGGCCTGAAAAGGCCCCAACGGCTAGTTTTTGGGGAGGGACTATACATAGCCCCCTTCTTCCCCAAGAGCTGGTGGCTCACCTTACTCACTTGGTTTCCTCTCTCCATTGTTGCTAACCTTGTGAGATTGATTCCTCTCAATCCCTCCAATGATTCTTGCCCAAACTTAGGGATTCAAGAGAGGAGATCTAGATCTACCATTCCACCAATCAAAATCTCCTCTAAGTGAGGGGAACTAGTGGATCTAGATTTTGGGGTTGCTTTGTGTTCATCCCCTTTGTTCTTCCTCTCTTATTCCCCCCAAAACATTTGTTGCTTGGTTGGAATTTGAGAGTGAAGGACTTGACCACTTAGTGTGTTCTTGCCTTTGCATTTGTTGCATCGGGTTGCTCTCCCTACGGTGATACGAGAAGATCGACGTTGAGAAGCTTGTTACTCTTGGGTGCATTGTGTTCCCAAGAGCTTTGTGCCTCTTGTGTGCATTGTGTGCCCTAGACGGTTGGAGGTGCCGCGAAGACTTCGAGTTGTGAAGCTTTGGCACGAATTTGGGAGCCCCCAATTGAGTTGTGGGTGTGTGCCCCAAGAAAAGTTGTAAAAGGGCTCCGGAATCCGCCTCGAAGGATTCCGATAGTGGAAGGTGAACCAATCCCTTGGGTGAGGTTCATCGGAGAATAGGGTCAGGCCTTTGTGGCATCTTGAGTAGGCCTCTTGTGCCGAGCTCACACCCCTCTAACGAGACGTACTCTCTTAACAAGGAGGAACTCGGGAATACATCCTCGTCTCCGCGTGCCTCGGTTATTTCTATACCCGAGCTTTTACTTATGCAATTTACATTGTGATAGCCATCGTGCTTGAAGTTCATATCTAGCTATCACCTTGTCGCTTAATTGCTTAGCATAAGTTGTTGGTGCACATATGTGAGCCTAGTAATTAGGTTGTTGGCTTGTTAATTTAAACACATAGTTTTATTTCGTAATTATCAAGCCCCTAATTAGAAAAAATGTTAATCGTCTATTCACCCCCCTCTAGGCGACATCCGGGACATCGTTTATTCTTTCACCGCGCTCCCGGTCCAAAGAAACGAGCACGTTCATCGGATTGAAATTCAGCAGCCGCATAACTGACGAAGATATTTTTTTCGAAAAGGGGACACCACCCCGGCCTCTGCATCAGCTGACAAAGATATATATATACTTCTTTGCTCTACTTTGGCTGCATTATTGCAGGAGCAGGTGCTGCAGTTCAATACCAGTGTAGTAGTAATACTATACTAAGCTTGTTTCAACTAATTTGCTCCTTCGCCTACTCCGTGTTAATTGTGTCTGTCTGGATCCATGCATATGCCGACCTGGTCTCCAACCATGCATCAAGTGGCAGGCTTAAGATGTGATAAACTGGGAAAAACAAGGAATTTTGGGGGCAAAACAACGGGGGTAATTTGGCAAGGAAATCTATCTATACTATATATAAAAGACGGACGTTTTCTCGCCTCCTCCGCGCTCGGCGACTGTTCACAGCTACAGTATTTCGATTTGCTAAATATTTCGAAAATGCTAAAATACATCAAAATGCTCGAAAAAAAAACTGTGACAAACCTGAACATTCCTCAGCTTTCATTTGAATATTTCGATTTGCTAAATATTTTGGAAAATGCTACAATACATAAAAATGCTCATCTGAACATTCCTCAGGGAAACGATTTTTTAGCCAAAAAAAATGGCATGTTGGTCCCCTGTCGGAAAATTTTCAAACATGGCAAAAAAATACCATTTAGAGGCATGCCCAAACATTTTAAACAATTAAATATTTGCATATTCTAAAAAATATGTAAAAAAATATATGTTCACAAAAAAAAATGCTACCTATTTTGAAAAAGCAAAGAAAAATTGAAAACTTCAAAATTTTCAAACGGCTTCCAAGTCTAAGCATTTGGAAAAAAAATATCAGAAAAAAACAAAAAAAAACTACTTATGTTCGGTGAATGTTCCGAGAGAATGCAAGTTCATTTGCTCTGATTATGCCTCGCTTCTAAATTAAAATTGTATCTTAGCTTCAATTTACTGTCTACATAATGATCTATAGCCATATGTCATTTGCTCAGTCCATGAATTTTGCTGGAATTGCAAATCAAAATATTTGTATGCTGCGAATCTTTGTGAAAGCTTCGTTTTCATGTTATTTATTTTAAGAGCATAGGGAAATTTGGATGTTCCCCCATATTTGAAGTTCAAATAAATATTTATGGCATCCGTTATCGTAATTTAAAGAACATCAGCTACCCCGCGCTCACGCGCGCGATGACGCGTGGTCCTCACCGCTGCGGCAGTGGTAGCCCTAGCCACTGCTGGCGTCATTCCGACGTCACAGTGGGCCCGGCTGTCAGATTTTTTTCCCTTTTCGCATAAATTTTCAGAAAATGCTGGACTTCCCACCTGTGGGCCCCATATTATTTAGACAATTTCCAGAAATTGATAAATACTGTAAAACCAACAACTTTAGATATTTCCACCTGAAAAATATGAACAATAATTCACAAATATCACAAAAATAAATGTTAATTGAATATAGAAAAAAAAAATATTTACACATCTCAATTTGGTAAGAATTTGGAAGTTCCATATACACTTACTCCAATTATATAGAGTTGAATTTAAAAAAAAATCTCTATCTATGGAATCCAAATGAATAAATGTGCATTTCCACCCATTATAGACTTAAATTTAAGATTAACAAATTTTGAACATTTCAAAGTTCTCAAAAGAAAAAAAAGAAAAAATTGGAGATACTCTAAAATATGTCAACATGCTCACAAAAAAAAGCCAACTATTTACAGAAAAAAATGTTGGAACATTTTGAATTTTTTGAGTATTTGAAGAAAAGAAAAACACAATGTACTCCCCATAATTATGTAGAGTTGAATTTAACAAACGCTAACACTACGTATTCCCTCTGATTATGGACTCTAATTAAACATTTCAATTAAGCAAAATATTGGCCACAAAAACTAAATTTACTCCGTCTAAATATGAAATACAAATGCAATTCCTCTGATTATATATTCAGATGCAGGTTCCTCAAATTAAATGCAATTCATACCCTCCAACTATGCACTGAACTTTAATTTGAATTCAACAAATGCTCATATGTTATGTTCCCTCCAATTATTACATTAAATTAAATATTCAACAAAAGAAAAAAAAAGAAAACATATTACATCAATCCAAATATGTTCTACACTAGTTCAAATAGACTAATATTTGGAGATAACTTATAAAACACCTCCAAAGCAATTTGGACCAACTTCTAACAAACTGTAAAATTCAAAATAATCATTTCAAATGCTTTCAAACCTTTTCCAAATTATTTTAAATCTTACTCCCAAAATAAATATAGTCGAACCAAATAATAGAATTTAGGAAAGACCATGCTTCAACTGATTTAAAACACTTTGTAGATACTATTCTATAAAATCTGTATAAATTTAGAAAACTACTAAATGCTACTAAACCAGAACCGTATTTAAACAATTTTAGCTCAATATTTACATAAAATGCAATTTCATGTCCCCTAAATATGAACTGAATTTAAATTAAAATTAAATGAATGCTCATTTAATGTATTCCTCCTAATTATTGCATTAAATCAAATATTCAACAAACAATATAAACATATTACGCTAAGTCGAATAGATCAATATTTAGATACAATACAACTGGACTCCCTCCAATTATGCAACTCAAATTAACGAACACTTACACTGAACTTAACTCTTTCGAACTGCATAGTTAAATTCTAATAATGCTTCCCTAAATGCATATTGGAGAAAACAAAAACTTAGACAACTTTAAAACACGACGCAGGCATTTTCCAATTACACCGATTTCCAAACTTAGACAACTTTAAAAAAATGTCGCCATTTTCTATATTCAAACACCAATTTTTCCAAAATATATCAAAATGCTACGGAAAGAAAAATATTTACTATTTTTGACAAAAAACAAATGAACTTGACTAATGCAAAAATGCTTACATTGGATAATTACATACAAAATAAACAACATGTTTGCAATTTCCAATTTGACAAACATTTAAGTCAATATATCGACTTTCCATAAAATATATCAAGAATGCTGAAAAAACGTTACATACTTATATCAACTTACGAAATATATACAAATTCATAACCCCTAATTAGGAATTAAACTTCAAATGCACCTAACAAATTTCAAAAAAAAAAGTGTATTTCCTCTACTTATTGATCTAAAATAAAAAACCTAATAGCAATTCAGAACAATTTCTCCTCTCATTTAAACAAATTAAATTTTCTTTATAACTCAACTAAATTTTCCAGCTCAATTCAGACCAATTTCTAAAAAATTTTTGTACTATTCAATGCAGTTATTTAGAATACTTTGGACTCATTTCACAAAATATGTATTCCACAATTTCCTTTTGATGAAAAAAAAATACTCTACTCATTTAAACAAATTAAATTTTCTTTATAACTCAAATAAATTTTCCGGTTCTGATACTTTAAAATAAATCAACATGTGAATTTAAAAAAATACTCTAGCTGTGGAATTCAAACTAATAAATGTGCATTTCCACTCAACATGAACTTAAATTAATTCAAACGCACCTTCCCTAAATTTGAATTCAAATGTTAACACCATTTACAATTAATTCTAATGCATCTTCTCTTTATTAAATTAACCACCTGAAAAATATGAATAACATATCCAACCGATCAGAATAAATAAATACTTGCTACTTATGGGAAAAAATGTTTTCAAATTCCAAAAAATGTATAGCACTTCGAAAAAAAAACCTCTTATAAATATATTAAAGGTAATTTTTCCCACAAATGCTTGATTAAATGAATAATTGCATAGCATACAAATTCAGATCCCCTAATTGTAGATTGAATTTCAATCGCATCTAAAAATTATCAAAAAATGTATTTCCTTTACTTATTCAGCTAAAAAAACAAATTTCCACACTTCCTAAAAAAAAGATATTTTCCAAATTTTGAAATTTACCACACACCCCATATGACAAGATTCCAAATTCGAAAAAACCTTCAAAAATTCCAATGGCTTCTAAATTTGAACATTTGAAAGCCAACAAAAAAAAGAATGGATTCCCACTTTCACCAATTTCTGAAATTAAAAAAGGTTATAAATAAATAGCTCTGAATATATCCAGGGGAAAACACGAGTAATGTATGAAAACAATCAGCAAATTGCATACAAACAGGTTATGCTGAAGGACAACAAAAAGGAATACTCAATTTTTGTCACCATTTAAAGGTAATTAAAACGTATTTTTACTAAATTCAATAGAATATAGAACTCGAGATACAAATATGTTCGAACAAAAAAAACATACAAACATTCCATAAAATATATCGACAATGCCAAAAAAAAAAAATATAGAACCCGAAATACAAATATGTTCGAACATTTCGAACAAAAAAAACGTACAAACATTCCATAAAATATATCGAGAATGAAAAAAAAAAGTTACATACTTATATCAACTTACAAAATATATTCAGACATTTTCAATTTAGCCAATTTTTTGTCACCATACAATTACACATTCCCCAAGAAAACAGAAATCAAATTCAATTGGATTTCCTACTTCCAATTAAATATTAACTTTAAAATACAAATATGTTTGAACATTTCAAATCACTACAGACTTCAATAACCAACACAATATATTAAAAAGAAATCACCAAAAATTGCTGTCTACTCATACCAAGATAAAAAAACATATTCGAACAATTCAATTTGGCTAATGTTTTGCTGACCAACAAAAAAAAAAAAAAAACAAGGGCGTGGCGTGACGCCACGCCAAATTCAACTAGTAACGATATGAAAGACCAGAGCAATCTAAACACAGGACAAGCACAGGTCTACTGGAATCATGAGAGCTCAATGTTGTCACATAATCCGGGTCCAAGCGAGACATTTGGAAAATCGATTTGATCATTCGATCGTTGAAACTATTTTGCAACGAATGCTGCACAAGAGTAGCCACACCAGCTGGTAACCAAACTACTGCTAGTACTATAATTGATCTGCTTTGGCCGCATTGTCGCAGGTAGTGCAATATACTACTCCGTACTATAATCAGTATAGCACAACTAGTCTAACATATTACTACAGTACTAGAATGAGTAGGGGCCGCCACTTTCGTAAAAAAACAACGAAAGTGCTGTGCGTACGACGCTCTGCGTACGACGCTCGTACGACGGGGGATCGAACGGGGGAGCTGCTGCGTCGGAGTGCGTCGCCAGCGTGAGCGGCCGCGTCGTACGCGGATCGTACGAAAAACGTCGTACGCATAGCACGGTTGAAAAAACAATTGCCACCTTTCGTCTACAATATTAGTACCCACTTGGCTGCATGTTTTCCATAGCTCTGAGTATATAATCTCTAATGTGATGCCCACTTTATTGATCTGATCCATCGCCTCTCGTCAGTACTCTCAGAGTCTGAGTAGGACTGCAATCTGAAGGAGGGAGATCCGGAGATGGGTCCGGGTCCAAGGTGGAGTTCGTGCTTCCGCCATGGCTCCGTCCTCCGGCTGCTGCTCCTGGCAGCTCTGTGTTCTTCCTGGCGGGCGGCTGCTCAGGTTCAGCAGCAACCGCCGCAGACTGACCCAATCGAAGGTATGTACGGAGTACCACGCATTCACTACTGATCGTATACGTAAATTATGCTGGGAGCTCACGGTTGGTTTAATTAATTGGGTTGGTGGTGGTAGCGGCGGCGGTGAACGCCATCCTGGGGAAGCTGGGGCTGCGGGCGCCGGTGTCGTGGAACGTGAGCGGCAACCCCTGCAGCGGCGCCGCCACGGATGACACGCCGCTGGACGACAACCCCAACTTCAACCCGGCCATCAAGTGCGACTGCACCGACCAGAACGGCACCCTCTGCCACGTTACCAGACTGTAAGCTCTACTGTCTCCGGCTAGCTGGATTTATGTGTTCCTCTTCTTCGTACCATCCACAATCCGCATTTTCTCGTCAGCTGAATCGAAGACGGCTCAGCTGATCAGTCGGACAATATGATGAACATTTATGTTTTTTTTGTTCATTGTTTGGACGGAGCAGGAAGATAAACTCACTGGACGCCGCCGGCCCGATTCCGGAAGAGCTGCGGAACCTCACTCACCTCATCAAACTGTATGTGTTGTCAATTACTACTAGCTAGATGTTTTAGCTCAATTAAATTGCTTGCACGTACTGTATAATGTGTTTGGTGAATTTTAGCCCTCACGCCCAGACGCTTCCTCCGCGAGGAACCGGATTCCATTACCTAGAAGATAATCAACCATTAAATATGAATACATGATCGGTCAATTGTCTGTTCGGTATCAAAATATTTTTATAGGAATCCGGGGGTATTTGTGACTCTTATACAAAAATTCTACTTGAGCTCTTCGATTTATTGGACTAAAATCTATATGAATTTCTATAAGCAAAATCACATTGACTAAAACCGTTTAGAAATATTTTTCTTTCACATACGAGGCCATTCAACACAAATAATTGAAAATTTCAAGAAAAATAATAATGGAGTGGAAAACTACAAAAGGTAAGGAAACAAATAACTATTCTAGTAAATCGATACAAAACTTAGGAACTTAAAATGTCACTAGTGTAAAAAAACTTACCAGTGGCGCACCCCGATGCGCCACTGGAATACTCTGTCACTGGTAATATTTACCCGTGGCGCACCAGTTAGATGCGCCACTGGTAGACGTACACCACTGATAGTATAGGCATGCGCCACTGGTAGACGTGCACCACTGGTAATGTAGGGATGCGCCATTGGTAGATGTGTGCCACTGGTAGTATAGGGATGCGTCACTGCTAAGGTTTTCTGTATTTCTAGGAAATCAATTTTTTACGTTTATACAGTTTATAATACCGTATACACAGGTGCACGGTACAATATAATAGACAAGTTCATCGAAATAGCAAGTTCATCATCGAATGCATTACAAGTACTTTATCATCATATTACAAGTTACATAGCTCGGGTCTATTTTTATTTAACCCTAATACATCACGAATAATATCACTAATACATCTCCCATACATGAATCTCTCAAACTAACTTCGACCGGTTCCTGAGCCGCGGGGTGCTGAGCCGCCGGCGCTGCACATCCAAAGAGAAGGAACCCTCACAGGGTCATAGCTCACGTGATAAGGAACCCTCTTAAGAAACGACCAGCTATTTCTATGCTGTCTATCCAATAGATACATGTAGGCGACGGACGTGCTCGTCCTCCTCCCTAATATGGCGACATACCACCTCCTCGGGGGCTGGCTCCCTCTGCACCGAGCGTGGCCCACGCGACTGCCACCAAAGAAGATCCGGGTCGACGACGTCACCCGGATTCCTCACCAAGCTGCGCGTCCCGGAAGGTAGCACCTCCCAGTGCCAGCCCGGTGGAGCCTAGTCCCACACATCGCCCATCTGATCCAACATGGACATCGTCGCCGAGAACAAAAAACGAAAAACACCTAAGTCAAAATTTTGCTACAAAAGTAATACTAAAATTTTATTAAGTCCAAATAATAATGCTAAGTCCCATATTAATTGACATACTGCAATCCAAGATATCTCACAACACAAGGCATTCTCTTTATCGTTGGAATCAAAATATTGTAACCTTAAAACGGACATTTTCCAAGATATCGAAACATCAGGGAATGGTTTCTTCTATTTGATTGGCATCAACAAATGCCGGCAATCCAGACTTGAGGATTGTTCTGTTCATCTTCTCCATAACTCCGACATAATATTTCATTCCATTAGGGGGCTTCTAATTTGACAGTTACTGGATTGCATTATGTCAATTAATATGAGACTTAGCATTATTATTTGGACTTAGCAAAATTTCTATTAAATAGTCTAGCTAATAACATATATGCATCATATAAACTATGTAACAAAAAGCGAAATAACATTTCTTACTCTAGGTTTTTCGGCAGGATCGCCCGCTGGATCGTCCGCTAGCACCACCCTGAATTATTGTGCAGATCGTCCGCTGGATCGTCCGCTAGCACCACCCTGAATCACATAGTATCACAACATTTTAATCATCGGCATTATCAAAAACACATTACAAAAATAAATAAAAATGACTTGGATTTGTGCCTCATACTTAGGTCAGACACACAAGTAGACCTGCAGAATCTTGTGAGACAAGCATGATGCACAAACTTTTACTTGTGCATATCACAAGGCTCACAAAACCTGCAGGATTACCACCTAGTGGCACAACATTTTAATCATCGGCATTCGGAAAAAGAGAGAAGAAAGAAAATGATTTCGGATTTATGCCTCATACATAGATTGGACACACATTGATTAGGGACGGGGCAAGCGGACCAAGTAGAGTATGCAAAAGATGTTTATTTGTGCATATCACAAGGTCCGCTAGCACCTCCCTGAATCACATAGTGCCACAACATTTTAATCATCGACATTCAGAAAAAGAGAGAAGAAACAAAATGATTTCAGATTTATGCCTCATACATAGATTGGACACACATTGATCAGGGACGGGGCAAGCGGACCAAGTAGAGTATGCACAAGATGTTTATTTGTGCATATCACAAGGTCCGCTAGCACCTCCCTGAATCACATAGTGCCACAACATTTTAATCATCGGCATTCGGAAAAAGAGAGAAAAAACAAAATGATTTCGGATTTGTGCCTCATACACAACGTTCAAAAAAGCGGTGTGAAGCGTACGCTTAAGCAGTTAAGCGAGCGCATCGGAAGCAAAACGCTTCGCTTTGGCCCTGTGCGGCCCATTAAGCGATGAGCGGTAAAAAGCGGCCCGCTTTCTTCTTCGCGTACACTTCATCATGCTGAAGCGGCGCGGAAGCGAAGAAACGCGGCGGCTGAGCGCTCGACCTCGATGGTAGCCGGCGGCGGGAGATGAAAAATTGGGAGGGGAAAAGGAGGGAAACAACAAAGGAAAGAGAGGGAAATTGAGGATTAGGGTTAGGAACTGCCCCAATCGGCCACTTCCACTCTCGGTTCGAGATAGAACAGACAGAGGCAAGCTCTCCCTCGAGCCGCCATTGGAGCTCTCCCGCGCCACCATGGCAGCTCTCCTGCGCCGCCGGTGAAAAGCCCCACTCGCGCCGCCCTCCACCTCTTCCTCCAGGCCGCTGGGAGGTCAATCCCTTCCACATACGCCTCGTCTCCTCCCTGTCTCGTCTCGAGGCAGTTATCTCCACCCAGATCTACTCGATGTCAGCCATTAGGTATCCAGTTTTTCCCTTTCTTGATTCCTTCTCAGCTCGTACTTGTATGGGATGTGTGTTGCAGACTTGCAGTGACGATTTTGTTAGGGGCAGCTGCTGCTTATTTCTTATCTATGTGTCCAGTGTTGCTCCCCTTTCTCCTGACGTTGCCTGTTGCTTATTTAGCTAGATTTGTGAGGGGATGGCTGCTTATTGTATATATTTAGCTAGATTTGCTGCTGGCTATTGCTTATAGAGGCATTCCGTACAAAACGCTTAAGCGGTGCTTAAGCTCGCTTAAGCTTCGATTCCTCTGAGCGGTGCCTCACCGCTCGCTTACCACTTACCGCTTTTTTGAACCTTGCTCATACATATTTAAATTGGACACACATTTCAGGGATGGAGCAAGCGAACCAAGTAGGATGCACAAAATGCTTATTTGTGCATATCACAAGGTTCTCTAGCACCACCCTAAATCATATAGTGCCGCAACAGTTTAATCATCGGCATTATCAAAAACACAGTACAAAACTAAACAAAAATGACTTGGATTTATGCCTCATACTTAAGTTGGACACACAAGTAGACCTGCAGGATCTGGTGAGCCAAGTATGATGCACAAAACTTTTACTTGTGCATATCACAAGGCTCACAAGACCTGCAGGCTTACCACCTAGTGTCACAACATTTTAATCATCGGCATTCGGAAAAAGAGAGAAGAAACAAAATGATTTCGGATTTGTGCCTCATATACATATTTAAATTGGACACATATTTCAGGGACGGAGGAAGCGAACCAAGTAGGATGCACAAAATGTTTATTTGTGCATATCACAAGGTTCGCTAGCACCACCCTGAATCATACAGTGCCATAATAGTTTAATCATCGGCATTATCAAAAACACAGTACAAAACTACACTACATCAACAATGGAAATCCTCATATATCAAAACAAGGCAAAAAGAGTGTCTACAAGACCATGTATTAATACAAACACTCCAATTATATACACTACAAGGCATTGTAGACACTCTCCTTGCCTTTACCGTGGCATAGTTTAAATCATCGGCTTTGTCAATTCATAGACACACCAGAAACTCGAATACGAAGCATATATTAAACACATATTAAGTTTAGATCATAGTAGACATAAAATAGTCTAAACATAAGCTCTAATACAATAAGTTGCATATTATATTAAACAGTCTAAACATCAACTCTAATACGATAAGTGCTCGATCATCTAGCTAGCCACCCCTGGCCTTCTTGGCGGCCTCTTCGGCCTCTTTGGCCTCATCATCCTCTGCTAACTTGGCTACGTTCTCCCAGAACCTGTCATCTGACATATCGAACTCCTCCTCCTCGTCCCAGCTGAAACTCTCCTCCTTCACCTGGGAAGGAGCGGCGCCGTGGGAAGGACCCGCACCGACGTCCTGTGACCCAAACATCTCGTACTGATACGCCAGCAGATTCGGGTCCTCCATGAGACTCTTCACGAGCGGGTAGTCCTAGGGACGGGCGTTGCGCCGTGCGGTCTGCTCCTCGGCCCTGCGGTGCTCCTTCTCCATAGACTTGGTGAAGTGTCTAATTCCTGGCGGCGCGAGATCGGCCGCGCGGTGACGATCCGCGGGGAAGTTGAGCTTTTTCAATGCACGATGCCCGTACTCCTGGATGGCAAAATAATCGTAGGCGCGCGCTGCCTGCTCCTCGCACGGCCACTGGCCAACCCAGCGCTTGATCCCATCAATATGGATCTGACATCCATACATGCGGCTCCCATCACTCCTAACTTTTTCCCGCACACCAGTATACCGAGACATGTCGCTACACAATATATAATAAATCTATAATAAAAATTCACTTAAACATGCAAAATCCAAATTGTCTATTTAAACTCATAAAAAATGTGTCCTGTTTTTAGCAGAAGTCATACCAATATTTACAGAAAATTTTGGCATGACCTTTGCTAAAAAGAGGACATGTGGAGTACCCGAAATTTGCCGGAACGGAAGTTAATCGACGTTCCGGCAATCTCAAGGGCCTCATGGGTACCTGCAAACAGGTACAACGAGCTACTTTTTTCAACACAAAGCATTTTTTTTACCCTACTATTTCCTTTTGTTATGATGACCACAATTTTAGTAATACCAAAGTGCAATTGCAAAATCGTCTGATTCCGATGAGCTGCTTCTAATACCAAAGTGCAATTGCAAAATCGACTAATACCAAAGTACAAATTTCATAATTTTTTTTACTTTGAATACCCACTGTCGGAGCCCGCCACTGGGGGAGGAGTAGGGGAGGAGTGGCTCACCGCGGGGCTGCCGGAGAAGAGGAGTGGCTCGATGGCGGGGACGGGCTCGACGGCGGGGACGGCGCAGGGGCGGCGGCGCAGGACGGGGACGTCGGGCTCGACGGCGGGGATGGGGACGGGCTCGACGGCGGGGATGGGGACATGCTCGATGGCGGGGACGGGGACGGGCTCTCGACGGCGGGGACGAGAGAAGCAGGAGAGAAAGGGGATCGAGCAGGGACGGGGACGGGCTCGTTGACTTAACCCTAACCTCCTTTACCCGTGGCGCACCTCACCCCCATGCGCCACTGGTACCTCCCTTACCTGTGGCGCATCAACACACATGCGCCACAGGTAACCTGGCATGTTCTGTAGGCACTCGAGACAGAACTTACCTGTGGCGCACCGGCCACCCATGCGCCACTGGTAAGCAACTTACCTGTGGCGCACCGGTATTCCATGCGCCACTGGTAAGGGCCCAGCAAACCGGCCAGTACGGACGCCCCCTATCCGTGGCGCACTGGGTTGTTGGTGCGCCACAGGTAAGGTGCTTACCAGTGGGCAGTGGCGCACGCCAGGCAGATGCGCCACAGGTAAGCACCTTACCTATAAGCTGTTTTCTACTAGTGTGTATATCAATTAAAAATATCTAGAAATATCATACAATTTAGTAAAAATTTGGAAAACCATGGAGTTCAGTAAAGTTAATAAACATTTTATTTCTAATTTAAAAATACCATATTTTCAATATTTTATCAATATATCCTTGTATTTCGGAACCTTCGATCTACTATTTTCATTTCTTATCTTGTAAATGTTGTTATAAACTGAAGTTTCATAGTTGTCGTGTAAATTTTCCAAAAAAAATAACTTGTCTAGCCTTTTATATCTTCAGGCTATTTGATTTTTTTAACATGAGATTTCAATATTTATGATTTTGGTCCATTATTTTGCATGACTTGGTTACTAAGCGTGCAAATTTTACCACCATGTTATCACGAAAACCTCTTTTCATATAGACCAAATCAAGACCGCTTTGACTACCATCAAGGGACCAAAGTATGCTATAATTTTTTTTTGACTGAAAACCAGTCGGAGCTGCTATTCATTATGAGTAGAAGAAAGGCTGATAGCCAATGACTCGGTTTATAAGGAAAACCAGGCCGGAAAACCGTACAACTCCTAGCAGAGCTAGGTCAGCGGCACACGCCGAAGCATGGCACAACAGCAACAACGTCAAAACTCAGCAACAACACAGCAACAGCACTACAGCAACAACAACAACACCGACGACACTACAAGGGTCTGCACGACAACCAGCACGCAGGAGGACCTCGACTTCCATCTTCATCTGACCAAGCAAGCAAGATGCTATGAACTTGGCCGTCTGGTTGCCTTCCGCCGGCACTCCCATAGGAGGGAGGGGTGACAAACGGAAACAAGGGGAACTCGCTAACCCGGCTTCCGATGAAAGCTTCGAACCCAACCGCAAACATGGTGGATCAGCAAGACCAAAGAGCACGTCAAGGAATGGCCAACCACCTCCAACACGACCGCAAACCCGCCGCAAAGCTCGCACCGGCCGGTAACACTTAGACGGAGACACCACACGACCAAAGCGGATAAAGGTGGTTCCAAGACGACGCCTCCAAGGAGGAAGCGACGTCGGAGACGCCGCCGTCGTCCGATCTATACAAAGATCTTTGGCTTTCGCCAGGACAACACTTAGGGTAGTCGGGGTGGTAGCTGCGCGACGACGCCTCCAACGAGGAAAACGGCGCTCACGAGCGTCGACGTTGTCAGTGCCAACAAAGTTGGCACAGAGCTTTCGCTCGCAGCACCAAACCCGACACCGCCACCCGATCTGCCTGACCACTGGGAGCTCCATACCTGGGTGTCGCCGGCCGAATTGAAGTCCACGGAAACCTCCTCTCCTCCGAGCAGGATGCTGGAGAAGCACCACGGCCAAAACCGCGCCTAGGTCCAGATCGCCGCTCCGCCACACCACCGCCACCAGAACCGCCCACCTCCGCCTCTTCCACCTCACCCGCAGGGCGTCGTCGCGCCCAGCCTGACCCGTACCACCGGGGCTGCAGCCGCGCGCAGAAGCCGCGACCAGCCCAGCCCCATGGCTGCCAGAACCAGAGGGCGCCGCCGCCGCGCCTGCTCCGTCGCAACCTCACCACCTCCACAACGAACCACTACGTCACACCAGCCGGCACCTGCTCGAAGGAGAGCCACTGCGCCGCAACTCCGCGCCGACCACGCGACCCAGATCCAGACGGCCGCGCTCCAGCAGCCCCGCCCGCGCCTGCATCCACCGCCTCCTCGCGCCGCCGACCCGCAACCTCGCGCCACCGTCCCGCAACCTCGCTCCGCCGCGCCCGCCCGCTGCCTCGCCACGGCACGCCGGCGGCTGAGCCGCCTCGCTCCAGGGCACTCGAGGAGGAAAACCAAACCGCCCCGCCGCCACCTTCTTGGGGCGCGCCCGGCTTCACCGGCGCCCCCTCCAGCGGCGGCGATGCGGGGGAGTAGGAGGGGGAGGGCTTAGAGGCGACGGCTAGGGTTCCCCCGTGTCGCCAGAGGAGGGCGACGCGGGGATGACCTTTTTGAAGTCTCAACTCTCGGGGGTAGAGCCGTAGAGTGCTATAAAATTTTAGAGGCCAAAGTTCGAACCAAATTTATATATACTTTTTATCGTCCGAAATATGTATGTATACATTTTTCCGGAGTACAGTTTTCTTGTGGAAATGTACCGCGATTTTATTTTATTTGCAGTGGAAATGTACCGGGCGGCGGGATTAGAAATACTCTTGCAGTAGATAATTGTTGTGCCGGGTCCAGTGAGTCGATGCTTTCTTCAGCCTCAGTGCGGCCTTCCGGCGTATTGATTTTACACGGCCCATTCGCAAACTCTCGCCGACCCGCACCTGGCTTCTTCCGTTCTACCACCAAAATGCCGGAGAGGTTGGCCGGTCGGCCGCCGCCGCCGCCGCTGCTCACCGCGGGACGCGCTCCGTCTCTCCTCAAGGGCGCAGTGCGCGCGTGTGGCGCTTTCCTCCCCGGTCGCCTGAACGGCGAGTCCGTTGCTACTGCTCTTCAATCGCAGTAGGGTGTACCGTAAGTCCGTAACGGAGGTATCTTCACAAGCCAGTGGGAGCGGATCAGCTCCTTCGCGCACGGCTATGTTGCGGGAGGATCTCTACTCTCTAGTAAGGGTCGTAAATCTACTGGGCAGAGTTTTGAATATTAGTCGATTGCTCCAGGAGTAGCCGCCACCCTACCTTGTTTTGTCCCACAAATATTCCCAGTTTGAGTTTCAGTCTTTATAGGTGAAAATCATGCCAAGCTTTACAACCAAAATACTGTTTATCAAATTGGTGCTTACTTACTGATCTACATTTACGCTGAACACTGAAGATCAATACTTTGACTTGATGTAAAGTTCCCAAACTCAGTGAAAGATGCATGTAACAGAGAGAAGAAAAGTTGGCTGTGTGAGGCAGCCGGCACCAAAATACTTGTGTCTCTCTTGTTCCCGTGTGAGCTCAGACTCTCAGAGATAGAAGAGAGGAGCTGCGTGTGGAAGCTTCAACATAACTAACGTTGTTGGTCTCTGATCATGTCGTCTCAGGGACTTCAGGAAAAACAGCTTGACCGGCCCATTGCCAGCGTTCATCGGCGAACTGACTGCTTTGAAGTACATGTAAGGCTTTGAATTCAAAAAACATTTTTGCATTGCACGTCTTGATTTGAACCAATCTTACATCATTTTCCTCCGATATTGCAAGAACTGTGGGCACCAATGCATTAACTGGACCTGTGCCAAAGGAGCTCTGGAATCTTACAGATCTCGTATCACTGTAAGATCCATTCTTGTCTTCCAATGAGTAGTTTTAAACATTGGTATCTTCTAATTTGGTTTCATATTGTGGCTTGAAGTTTGCCTAGAAACCATAGCAACACTAGGGCTAAGTAGGGAAATAGAGTATATTCTTCCATTTGTCTTCCTGCTCATGCAAATTGAAAACAGTTGGAATAGAAAACTGAATAAAACAGAGCGTCTTTCTCATCAAATATGGAGCAGCATTTAGACTTGTAAAATGGATCCCGTGGCACTTCCTTTTTTTTCCCTTCGTTGGCTTCGGCCGTTCCATGTTTGCTTCTTCTATATCTTTACCTAATAATAATAATAATAATAATAATAATAATCTTTAACTAATAATAAAGGAAGAGTTGCTTCTCCCAAATTTTTCGTCCAACATTGAAAATACCCCCGAAGTTGATACAAATTACCCACCACTGCCACCACTTAATTAAAATAACGTTTCGTTTTAGATAAAACAAGGCAACGATCTCCTCCCCTCCCCTGCCTCCTCCTTCACCGGCCTTCTCCACCGGCGGACACTGCCCTACTCTTCTCTTCCTCCTGCTCCACCGCTAGCCGCGGCGGCCCTCACAACCACCGACCAACTCCCGTTCTACCCCGTCTCTCCTCCCGCAGCTACTATCTTTGTCATCCTGCTATTCCCGTGCATCTATGTTCGATTCCAGCGTCCCCTGCCATCGCAGCTCGCACTTGCGATCCTGAAGCGAGGATAACCAGTTTCAGTGAGCCGCATCGGTGAATCTCGCGCCCTGTGATTCAAGCTAAACAACCAGGCTGCTAGCATGTGGATGGATGACCGTTGCTCCTAGCTTAGCCGCGGTCACAAGAAGGTGGATGGATTGATGACCGTACACGCATAGTTAGCTTTGGGCTTTGGCTGGCTGGTGCGGTGCTAGCTGCTCGCCATGCATGCGACGGCAAGCAGACGACAAGGCACTGCTGGTCTGAACGGCGCACACGCGCTGCTGCTGGCCGGCCTGCGCACGCGGGAGCAGTGGAGCAGGGTGGTAGAGGCGAAACTTGGCGGGGCAGGCGCTGTGGCGCGCGGATGCGCGTGATGTAGAGGAGGAGGAGCTGCGGTGTGGCATGCGCGACTGGCGGGGTGAGGCTGCCGGCGAGCTAGACGGACGTGGTCGGCACGGGCGGCGGCGGTAGGGCCGACGACGCCACGACAGCAGGAGGCAGACCTGGCCGGGCGATGGGGGCTAGGACGCATGGCCGGCGAATGGCTTGGTGGCGGGCCTGATCCTGACGAGCGAGAGAAGAGTCGGGCAGCTGGAGCGAAGCAGCGGCCAGGGGCGAGGTGGACGCGGGGATGCTGTGTGGCAGGTGAGACAAGATACGAGAGAGGATGAGAGTGCGGCACTGGCGGCTGGTCTCCTTCGCCTGGGTTGGAGATTTATTCAGGATTTTGACTGGCGGACCCGCGTCATTGCCTCCTGGCTCTTCACGTGTGCTGTAATCACGATGTTGTAGAAAAAGAGGAAGAGCTTGCTCGATCTAATTTTGATTTGCTTTGACGTTATGTAATTTTCTACATATACTCAATGGACTGTTAGAATTTATTTTATGAGTAAACATAGAAGCTGCTCATTTTGAAAATTAGTTATATTAGTAAGGAAACTTCATTTGTATCGTTATTTGTCATTTTTCATTTTTTATAGTTTTCGTATTGAGCTAAACATGATGAAGTAATCGAACATGATTTGTTTTGGAGAACCGGGATGCAACTTTTATGTGTGCTTGGCATCTACTCTCCCGTATCAAAATATAAGATGTTTTAGTTATCTCCATACAAACTACATATAGATGCATATGGACATATTTAGTGTGTAGATTCACTCATTTTGTTCCGTATGTAATCCGCATGATAATATCTAAAACATCTTATATTTTGATACGAAGGGAATACTTTAAACTTGATGTACCTGTGAGCTAATTTGTTTTCTTATACCTAAATTTTAAAAATGAAGAAGAAGAGGAAATAAGAGAGTGCCTTGCTCTGCCCGAAGCAATGACAAAACCATGTCTTCGTTGGACATTATATTTACAGTTGGATCCACAAATACTTTAAATATTCGTTGTGTCGGGCATGTTGGATATATGACTAGAGCTTTTAATATTTCCGGTTGTATAGTCTATCCAGGTGGTGTAGCCCAAATTTAGACCCACAAAGCGACAGGAACAAAATAGGAACCAAAAATAAACTCCGAAAACGGAATTACCTTGATAATTTACTCAATTCGGCCAATCTGCATTTCGATCCTCCCCTAACGATTAATTCCGCCATCCTATGCTTCCTCTACACTCGACTCCGAGGGGGGCAAAGGTCTTCGTGGAGCGGGGTGAGGCAGTGCATGGCTATGCTAACGCTGACATAATACGTGTACCTGGTGGCCTCGCTGAAGCGGCGGGTAGAGATACGTTGAAGTTGGATGGTTTCTATGACATGTCTATATAAACAGGAACATACGTTGAAGTGCCACAACACAGATTTTGTGTCACCCGTTGCAACGCACGGGCAAATTTGCTATTTGCTAGTAATAATAACGGAAGAGTTGCTTCTCCCAAAATTTTCGTCCAACTTCTTTATTGCCCTTATTTTCGAAGATAATTACGGACACTGCCACCTCTTATAAGTTGAAAAACGTTTCGCCTAATAACTGGGACGCCTCCACTATAAATGTTTTTCTTCCACGCTCCAGCCAGGCCGCCGTGCTTGTGAGCTCGTCGCCGCCGTACTGCAGGGCGACCCTGCGCCTCAGCGCCAATACGCGCACCGCGCTACCCAAGCACGTCGGCAACGCAGCCAGGTCGTCGTGCTCGTCGCCACCATGCAGCCAGGTCACCGCGCTCGTCGCCGCCGTTCTACAGGGCGACCCTGCTCCTCGCTCTCCTCCTCCCGCCCCCTCGCCGTCGCCCCATCGCCCGCGTCGGCCACGCCTTGACAAGGTGCTGAGTTACCTTGCCAATTCGTTCTGGTAATGTCTGTTCGTCCGCGGCGGTCGCTGCCACGCTGGTCTCCACAAGGTCCATGACTTGGGTTTTCAATCGACAAATCGCACGGATGGACCTTCAGCGTGTCTCCAGTTTGATGCCTTCACAGTGTTCAAGATCTGGCAAAAAAGCTGGATATGAGCGTGTCTCCAGTTTGATGCCTTCACAGTGTTTACAGATCTGGGGAAAAAGCTGGATACACCTTCGTGGATGTATCCCGTAATGGTTTACGCTATTGTTCCTAAAATAATCTAGATAATGTATGTGTGCTGGAAAGAAGTCTGAATACTTTGTTGATTCAATCTGACAAATTGTCTATTTACCCTGGATGCATTTTTTTTAAGCAAGAACCGTAGAACAATTGTTCTACCCTGGATGCATTACTAATTGAATCTGAAAAAATAGTACCAGAATTGCATCTTCAAAAGTTGACTGAAATCTGTAGACGAAAATGCGGCGGCAAATAGCATATTGAAGAAATATAAGGTACATCTTTTAAAACGAAAAGGGACTACTCGACAAAAAATTGACATAGTCCGGGATTTATTTGGCAAAATTAACTGATGTTAGATCTATTCGTACTTACAAGAAATCAACAAATACATTTTGATCTCCAATGTCAGTGCAAACCGAAGACACAATGTTTTAGAGAGCTTGCCACGCCACGTCGACATATAAAGAGTGAAATTTGACATTTTTGTTGGACATTTTTTGTCTTAGGGCTACATTGGTCGATCGATTTTGTGACAATATTTTGAATCGTGCCAATTTTCCATCCAAAAGTATATTTTTTTCGTTGCAACGCACGGGCATGTTTACTAGTCAATATAAAAAGCAAAGCTTTTGCCTCGCTTCAAATAAAATATTGCTGTAGAGTTGACCAAGATTATCTTATGCTTTCAGTGCATTGGGCTCAAATCATTTTAATGGCTCACTTCCAGATGAGTTGGGAAAATTGACAAAACTTCAGCAGCTGTAAGTAATCTATTTTCTCACTTTACTTTCCCCTTTGCACACATCCTACCTTTGCGAGATCATCAGTGTTCTCTGCATTGTTCAGATTGACAATCATCTTCTTCATTGGAAAATGATGTATGTCTTCGGAATGTAGGTACATTGATAGTAATGACTTCAGTGGTCCCCTACCAGCTTCACTGTCCAAGCTTACGAACCTGTCAACCTTGTAATTTAGCAAAACAAGATATCAGTGTAATTTATTCTAAGGTTTCCACTTTCAACCAATAATCTTGGACACTCTTGTCATCGTGCATCCAGGTGGGCATCAGACAATAATTTCACCGGGCAGATACCTGATTTTCTTGGGAGCTTGACCAACATGACCCAACTGTAAGATATATGTTCCACCAATCACCAATATTAATGTTTCTCGAACTTTTTTCTTAGGCAAAGACACAAGTTTGGAAATTGATTTGCATTGCTTCCTTAGAAACAAAACATTTATGAAATTTTAGGAAGCTCCAAGGGAACTCTTTTCAAGGACCGATTCCCAGAAGTCTTTCTAATCTTATCAAGTTGACGAGCCTGTAAGGGAGTAGTAGTTTCAGTTACAGTAGTTGTATTCTCATTGAAACGATAAGCTTATGGCATCGATACATGCATTGATTGTCTGAATGTAACAGGGCAATAGGCGATATTGTAAATGGAAGCTCTTCAATGGCCTTCGTGGGAAACATGACATCTTTGTCTGACCTGTATGCCACGTGCTCACCACTTTACTTTCCATGTTGGTTTTAAATTCTAAAAACTCAACTATTTGACCTGCAGAGTATTGAGGAACAGCAAGATATCTGACACAATTGCGTCAGTCGAATTCTCAAAATTTGTAAATTTAAATTTACTGTAAGCATTTTCCTTATCAGAAAAACCAGTCAAATGGTAACCTTTCTACTATAATATAATTTCATTTAAAAGCATGGCACTATGTTATCTAATACTCTTTGGTCCATTGGTGCAGGGATTTGAGTTTTAATAATATCACAGGACAAATGCCTCAATCAATCTTTAATCTCCCTTTGCTTCGTTTTATGTAAGTATTACTCGATAATGTTTTCTCATAATGTATTTTTAGAATCATGTTTCTCTGGTGTTTACAAATATCTTCCTTCTAAAATATGTTTAAATCAGATTTCTTGGGAATAATAGCCTTTCGGGAAGTCTACCAACCACAAAAACTCCACTACTTACCAATTTGTATGACCAATGCTCCTTGAATTCCACTTGACGTTTGTCTCTGTTATAAAAATATGTCTCGGTCTTATTACTAACTTTATTGTGTATGTCTGCAGGGATTTTTCTTACAACCACCTCTCAGGAAAATTTCCTTCTTGGGTTACCCAGAAAAACCTGCAATTGTACGCTTCATGATTTTTGTTGATTGAACATTCATAGCAACAAAATCTTAATTTTTGTTGATTGAACATTCATAGCAACAAAATCTTAATTTCCACCCAATCTTTCTTTTGTTGTGCTTAGGAATTTGGTGGCAAACGACTTTGTGATTGATAGCTCCAATGACAGGTACTTGCTTCTTTTCATCCGTTAAGTTTCGTGCACCAACTAGTAGAACTGAAAGTCCGAACTGATGGAGAAGGTTGATGAGAAGGTTGGACAATACACATATACATCAACACCCCTCCCATGTGTGGCTTGATAAGGCCTAATAAACGTGACAGAAAAGGGTAAGCAATTTTTTATTAAATTGTGAAATCCCAGACTTAAACACGAGACCTCTGCTCTGGTACCATAATAAGTTTCAAGCACCAACCAGTAGAACCAAAAGTCAGAAATGATGGAGAATGGGAGGCTATTTATATTTCAATTCTCCCCGCACGTCTAGGCTAAATAAGGCCTTAGATGTGGGATCGATGAAGTCCGCAAATATGCTGCAAATGTTTTATTAAATACTACTTGATGCCTTGGCTCTGATACCATTTTAAGTCGCATGCACCAATCAGATGAGAAGGTTGGAAAATCCACATATACTTCAACACCCACTCTCACGTCTGGCTCGATAAGGCCTATATGTTATAGAAAGAGGGCAACAATGTTTTCTCTAGATTGCAAAAGCCAGGACGTAAACCCAAGATGTATGCTCTGGTACCATATTAAGTTTTATGCACCAACCTGTAGAAGCAAAAGTACGAACTGATGGAGAAGGGCGGACTATATATTTCAACATCATCTAGTCCTACCAAAATTCATGTAGGAAAAATTATTCTCTGAAAAAAGAAACATCCATCTGAGCTTGTAAGTGGAATTAAAAATATTCACTCTTTTCATTTGCAGTGTTTTGCCATGGGGGTTGAATTGTCTTCAGAGAAATAACCCCTGTTTTCTCGGATCTCCACAGTGTATGCCTTCAACTCTTTGCATTTTTCTAATCTACAACAGTTATATCAGACCCATAATTGCAGACTCCCAAGTAAAGACTACTGATTTTAACTTAAATGCAGCTTCCTCCTTAGCGGTGGACTGTGGAGGTACTAGAACCATATCAGGCTCAGACAGTTTGATGTATCAGGCTGATAATGCTAATCTTGGTGCTGCATCATATTATGTTGGGGGTGCACCTATATGGGGTATTAGCAGCAGTGGAATGTTCACGGACGCACCCAACGGAAGTTACATAATCTACAGTTCACGCCAATTTCAGAACACGCTAGATTCTGGAATGTTCCAAACAGCAAGGATGTCACCATCATCTTTGAGATACTATGGCATTGGACTCGAGAATGGAAACTACACAGTGACACTTCAGTTTGCAGAGGTTGACTCCCCTGACCCACAGGCTTGGAAAAGCAGAGGGAGGAGAGTTTTTGATATCTATCTCCAGGTTGCTTAGAAGCTTTAACTTCTCTGGTATCTGATACTTTTAGCTCATGTATGCCATGACCAATACATTCTTTTGATTGATATCTGTATAGGGAGAGCGCAAGGAGCAGAACTTCGACATAAGAAAGGCAGCAGGAGGGAAATCTTATGTTGTTGTAAACAAACAGTATGTTGTTCCTGTGGTAAAAAACTTCCTTGAGATTCATCTCTTCTGGGCTGGCAAGGGTACTTGCTGCATTCCTACTCGAGGCTACTACGGGCCTGCTATATCGGCTTTGAGCGCAACCCCAAGTACGAAACTAACTAGAACTTCTCTGTTCTACACTGCAGTTATACTACTGTCCACAGTGCCATTTAAGTCAAACTAACCCATATTAGTATTAGTATGCACACTGTCAAAGTCTGTCGCTTCTACCACAGATGCATTTAACATCTAACTGAACATGAAACTTTGCTGTGAAAGAGACTTTTATCTTTCATGAGGTTTTACATTTATACCTGAATATATTATTGCACGTGAATCATCAATGTTCTGTGACCGTTTCCATTAGAGAAAGTTTCTGCGAACAGAGGTAGTAGTTCTTGCAAGCAGATATTAGCTATAAGGGCAACATATTTTCACTGATAGTCCAAGTCTAAATAAGTTAGTTGTATTTATGTAAATGAATACTGGCACGAGTATTTAAAGGTTCATGGTAAGTGTTGACATTCCACATGATTCACTTATGTATTTGATTCAATCATAACTGTTTTAAGTCTTATTGAAGTTTTTCATACTCAAACTAAGTTAATAATTTTTTCAGATTTCATCCCTACTGTGCGTTACTCTGTGGGTAACAAGAGCAGAAGTAAAAATGGTGTGATTGCTGGAGTTGCAGTCGCTCTTGCAGTTTTGGTGTTGGCTGCTCTTGCTGGAGTCTTTATATGGAGGCAGAAAAGGAGAAAATTGTTATTGGAGTTAGAAGGTATTTGATATTCCAGGATCACATCATTTACTTCGCTGTACACAGAATTATGCTAACAATTTTTATTGTGCCTCATTATGCAGAGCTCTACACTATAGTTGGAAGACCAAATGTCTTCAGTTATAGTGAGCTAAAATCAGCCACAGAAAATTTTAATTCTAGTAACCTACTTGGTGAAGGAGGATATGGATCAGTTTACAAGGTTGGTTTTGTGTAGTGTATTATCTGGATTTGATATGCTTAGAAGGTGATTCATGGTAATCTAAACTTTCAGTGTACAACATAGTCGAACAATGTGCTTAGACTGATGCTTTTCAAGTGTATTCATTGGTGAATTATTTGTTAAATCTGATCTGTGAAATACCTTGTATAATTGATAAGTGCAACTTCCTTGCAGGGTAAGTTGAATGATGGAAGAGTGGTGGCAGTGAAACAGCTCTCCGAATCATCTAGTCAGGGGAAAGTTCAATTTGCTACCGAAATAGAAACTATATCTAGAGTGCAACACCGTAACCTCGTGAAGTTATATGGTTGTTGCCTTGAGAGCAAAACACCGCTGTTGGTTTATGAGTGCCTAGAGAATGGAAGCCTTGATCAAGCACTGTTTGGTATGATCTCATGACGACTCTGTTCAATTTTAACTTGAAATTTAATTTAAAGCCTGAACCTTTATGCTCAGGAAAGGGAGGCTTGAACCTCGACTGGCGAACACGATTCGAGATATGTTTAGGCATAGCAAGAGGTATAGCTTATCTCCATGAGGAGTCGAGCGTCCGAATTGTGCACAGGGACATAAAGGCCAGTAATGTGTTACTAGATGCTGATCTGAACCCCAAGATCTCGGATTTTGGGCTCGCCAAGCTTTATGATGACAAAAAGACTCATGTGAGCACAAAAGTTGCAGGAACATTGTAAGTGCATCTTTGTCTCGCCCCAGTGTGTTGCCAAATTTATTTGCAAATGTCCTGACGGAAATCGGTTGACTTTCCTTTCGCAAGTGGTTATCTTGCGCCTGAGTACGCCATGAGAGGTCACATGACTGAGAAGGTCGATGTGTTTGCATTCGGCGTGGTGGCGTTGGAGACTGTTGCTGGTGAATCAAACCATCACACTACTCTCGAGGAAGAGACAACATACATATTTGAAAAGGTAAGATCACTAAAAGCAAGAACTGGGCTTTGGTCAGTGCTTTGTTGGTACGATTGCACTCGTTCAGGTTTGTACTGCGATCGACAATATCAAGCCCATATAAGTTAATATACTATAGTACATTTTACTTCATCCGTATAAAATAGGCTTGCTCAGAGCTAAGCTGTAATATCTGCACCTGAAAAGGCATACTCACTGCTCAGAAGATGCAAATCCAATATTTTCCAAAATTCAGGATATCAATATTTTCCACCTTTTGCAGAATGACTTGAATTCATATATTTTGAAAGCTTTTTTTACCACAACGTAACCTCTAAAATTCTCTGATGCATTTTCAGGTCTGGCACCTGTACGAGAACGGCAACCCTCTGGACTTCGTGGACCCCAAGCTCTCGAAATACAACAGCGAGGAGGTGCTCCGGTTGATCCGTGTCGCGCTCATCTGCACCCAGGGGTCGCCTCACAGGCGGCCTTCCATGTCGAGGGTCGTGGCGATGCTCACGGGCGACGCCGACATGTCTGCGGAGGAGGTCATCAAGCCCAGCTACATCACCGAATGGCAGGTCAAGGCCGGCAGCAGCAGCTTCACGGGCACAAGCAGCCAGGCCGGTTTGTCATCTTCGTCGACGACACAACAGTCTTCAGGCATCCGTGCTGGGGATGTCACGCCGGCAACGGGGACTCCGTCGCCGCTGATCACCTCCATCCTCGACGAGGGCAGGTGACGACACGTACATCAGTGTTGAGAAATGAAACATGTGATCAATTGTATGGGAGGAATGTCTGCCAAGGGGTGTCCGTGGAGGCAATCTCCCCAACACACCACTTAGTCATTTATATAAATGGGGCTCCAACATTGAAACGGAACAAGATAATCATTTGGTCTCTCAATTTGTCTCTGTTATTTTTCATATTATTATAGCACGTTATCATGCTAGTTGCTCTCCGTTAGAGCATTTAGGCCACCACGCTTGTTCTGCGTGAGAGCAATGGGCTTTGACCGAAGATCGTTCTCCATGGCAAGAGAGTAAAATGCAAAAACCACCTCAAATGCGCACCAAAATTCTTCAAACCATTGGAATATGTATATTCTTTTATAAGACCACCAATCTGCATTAGTAGGAAAAGGGCTATTGTCGTTCGCCAGTGGTACTTGCCTTACCACTGACGAACGAGGCAGGTGCTGCGCCAGTGGTAAACGCGGACCAGGACGTCCCCAGCGGGGCCAACGACCGCTGGCGAACGCACACACCAGTTCGCCAGCGGTAAGTTAAGTACCACTGGCGAACAGGCATCATGGTTCGCCAGCGGTAGATGGTCCCGCTGGGGTCACCCGGGCCCGCACTTACCACTGGCGCAGCACCTGTCTCGTTCGCCAGTGGTAAGGAAAGTACCACTGGCGAACCAGCTACATGTTCGCCAGTGGTTTCCTGGGACTTACACACCAACCCGACCAGCCCCCATTCCCTCTGCATTATTGCACCTCACTCTCCCCTTCATACTAACTCAAAGCTACTCCATTAAATGTCCATCCCCCATCATTTTCACTAGTTTTAACCAATAAAAACTAGTTTAGTTGATAGATCTAGCCTCACCTCCCTCTCTACATCCTATCCACCAAATGATTTCCCTCCTCAACAATTCTAGATCTAGATCTAGCCCCATCTCTCTCTCTCCAACACATCGTTCTAGCTACAAGCATTCCACACCACTTTCTCGGTGAACTTGACTCGATCTCATACGTATGGTCATCTAATTATGATGGATCGACTTATATATAATAAATTAATGATTTTTTGTGAAATTTGACCGGAATTTGCCGAAATATGGACTATATATGTGTGAAATTGTGCATGTTGTGGTTGTGTGAAAATATGAAATTAAAATGAGTTGCCAATATTTTACCGGGATGTTGATTAATTTCCGTCTCGGCAAATTTTTGGCACTCCCTCTTAGGTCCTTTTTGTAGGAAGGTCATGCCGAATTTTTTCGTGAAAACCGATATATATATATATATATATATATATATATATATATATATATATATATATTTGTATTATTTGTTTTACACCGTGCAGGCGACAATGGTCACTTTGAGCGAACGTGTCGTGAATAGATACTTGAGACACGCGATGGAAGACATGTTACGGAATAATCGCAAAATGATACAATGTCCGTGTCGAATATGCAGACTAGAGGGCGGCCTCGACCCCTTTAGCGGACAGTTGCTGGAGCACCTGCTCAGGCGTGGTTTCATGGAGGGGCACACTCAGTGGATAAGTGATGATGAAGATGATGAAATCCATGGGGCGGCGACAGGAAATGATCAGGAAGGACAGCAGGTCAATGATGACAACGAGGTGCAACAAGATGATCAAGAGTCTGCTCATTCGACACATGATATATATGCTGGAGAAGACAGTGATGAACAACACGTAACGGAGGAAGACGAGGACACACGGGTACCGCTAAGTTCAGTCATGCGAGACCCTCATCTCAAAGAACTGCTTCTCAAGAAGACGACTAACCCCAGATCTGCTGCAAGAGAGCAATCTAAGCTGACGCAACTGTAGATAGACTCGAATACTCCGTTGTATCCAGATTGCGAACCGGATGACTCCCGCTTGAAAGTAGCGCTCGATGTTCTGCAGATGAAGGCAAGATACAAATAGAGCGACGTAAGCGTCGACGCAAGTCTGCAATACTGGCAGAGCAAGCTTCCGAAGTAGAACACGTGTCCTAAAAGTTGTGACGAGGCCAATAAAATCGTGTGCCACTTTGATTTACCGCACGAAAAATACCACTTGTGCACCAACGACTGCTACATTTTTCGGGAAGGGGACGCGGACAAGACCACATGTCCGCTGATCCCCCGTCTGCAGCGCTATTTCGCGGACCGTAAGGAAGCAAAGTTCATGCGCTGGCACGCGGAGAGAAGGGAGAAGAAAGTTCTGAAAGATCCAGAGCGGAATGAAAAGGTAAATCTGACACACCCTTCGGATGCAAGCCAGTGGAAAACATTAGACGATGAAAATCCAACTTTCGGGGCAGAGCCAAGGAACATTAGGTTGGGTGCGAGCACCGATGGGCTCAATCCGTTTGGCAACCAGCGCATCACACATAGCACCTGCCCCGTGTTCGTATGGATATACAACCTCCCGCCTGATGCATGTAAAATGCATACATGAACTTTGCATTATATCACTTATATTTCAATCATATTTGCATCATATAAGGGTTATATCATCGTTTTATAATGATTTTGGGAAGATTTCACAGTTTTTCTATTTTCTGGAAAATTAACCCTGCACTGGCAGAAAACCCTATTTTCTATATTTTGATGTTTCAGAGACCCAAACGACGTCCAAATGACCTGAAAATTTATGAGCATCAGTTTTTGGAAGGAACAAAGCGTAGGAGCAAAGGAAGCGAAAAAGTGGAAGCCCGAAGGCCAAAAGAGGGGGGCCACGCGGCCAGATTCCTTGGCTGCATGGGGCCCACCAACTTGGCCCTCGTGGCTCCGATGCCGTCGATCTTCGTCCCCCCAGCTTCGTCTTGACCTAAAACCGACTATAAAAATAGTCCCCCGATGTTTTCCAGAGGGGAGCGCCGTCGAAACATAGAAACACCGAAACAGAGACCTGGAGCTGCAGATTGGAGGGGGGAAACTCCAGCGGGGCGCTGCCGGTGTGGTCTCCATCTCCCCCAACGTCATCTCCACCGTCTCCATGATGAAGAGGGAGTAGTCCACCCCTGGACTATGGGTTTGTGGAAGTAACTTATGTATCTCTCCTCTCTTTGAGCTTCACTAATTAGCACCGTATGAGCTGCCGAACATGATTACGGTCATCTATGTAATTCCTTTGTGATGGATCTCTTTATGAGTTAATATATGTTTGAGATTGCAATTGTTTTGTTTCAGTTATGAAAGTAGATGCATATTATGTACCCCGTTCTTGTCTACTTGTTTTGATCAAGCATGTTTATGAGAGCTTGTGTGGGGGAACGTGTGCATTAGTTGGAGTAATGAGGGGGTGGCTAGTGCGGTGAAAGTGAGAGAAGTTCCGCGATCCACTTGGGTATTTTTACCTTACTTTGTTGCCTCACTAGGGATAAAGAAAAATACCATGCTACCGGTGGTGTAGGTGTGACCATTGCTACTTCTCCATGACTAGATCTAGCATGTTCTTATTTTAACTTCATGTCATAAGACTTAAAGCTATGCTCTGATTTATCTTAATTACCGAGGTGCTAAAATTTAATAAACAAAAGATCTCTATGTTAGGACGTGATGCCCATATAATTAGTAACTTGTCATGAAACCTTTTTGTTGCAATCTCATATGTCAATTATAGTGTTCTATTGTCTACCATTTTATTAAAAAGAGAGTGCATTTGTGAAACCATGAACCCCGGTCCATTTTTAATCATAAGAAACACCTTTCCAACAACTTTTATCCATTTTCCATTTTCTGCCATTTAAAATCCGAAAATACAAAAATACTTTTATATCTTGCATTCACAATACAAGACCCAAAAATATCATCCATCATTGTTTCCACCATCCTTGCATATTTATTTATCATCATTGCATATTTATTTATTGTTTTGCATTTGTTTCATTTTGATGTCATTCTCACACCTTGTGCTTGACAACCACTTGGTGAGGTTGAGGACATAAAATAATTTACTTTGTTTGTAGGTTCTCAAGAGAAGGATAAGAAGATAAATCTTTCACTACTGATTCCCCGAGAGTTCGATATTAAACCCTCGAGTCACCCCTCGTGGGGAAAACTGTCTTTCCTATACTATACACTCTGCACTTGGAGTCTCAACCTAACCCATATTCTTTTGACGCAGGTAACTACATCAAGGGCCATCACCGCCCTGGTTGTGCATGAAGAGGAAGTACATACACATGAGCATGCTCATTCAAGGGCCGAAACAACTGGGCACCGACATCCATCTGTATCTGAAGCTACTAAAAGATGAGCTACACACGTTATGGGAGGAAGGCGGGGTCAACACATGGGACGCCTCGCAGAAGAATATTTTCCTATGAGTCTTGCTCTGTACGGTGCACAACTTGCCCGGCTACGGATACGTCTCAGGCCAAGTGTGCCATGGACATAACGGATGTGTGAGGTGCATGGATGACCCATCGTTTCACCAGCTCCAGAAAGATCCCGGGTCTTCGAAGACCGTATACATCGGCCATCGAAGGTGGCTACACATTAAAGACTCATGGAGAAGGCATGGAGACCTTTTCAACGACAAATATGAGCTCCGGGGACCTCTACGTAAGAGGTGCGGCGAAGAAATATATGATTTGCTGAATAAATGGGAAGAGTGCCCTCGGCCTGGAAAGAAGCAAAAGGGTCCAAAACCACTCCTGGATGTATGGAAGACGAGGTCCGTGTTTTGGGACTTGCCGTACTGGCCCATCCTTGGTACGCCTCACTGCCTAGATCTAATGCATATCACGAAAAATGTGTTCGAGAGTCTGTTTGGCACTCTGCTCAACATGCCGGAGAGGATGAAAGATGGGCCGAAAGCAAGAAGCGACCTGATACATATGGGTATCCGGGAAGAGCTTCAGGGAGGACGCTCGGCTATTGATCACGAACAGTCGGAAGAGGATACGGACGGTCCCAAGGGAAAAAGGGTTAAGAGGAAGGACTATTACTGCCCCCCTCCTGCTTCACTCTAAGTCCAAACGAGATCGAACAATTGATCAAGTGCCTTCTATCAAAGTGCCTTTGGGTTACTCGGTGCTAATAAGCAGATTTTTAGACCCGCAGAAACAAAAGTTTAACGGGATAAAGTCTCATGACCATCACGTGATGATGACGCAGATACTTCCGGTTGTGATCCGAGGGACAATGGACAAGCACATCCGTGAAACCCTTTTTGGTCTCTGTAACTTCTTCGACATGATCTCCCGAAAGTCAATCACCGGGAAGCAACTCTCAAGGCTGCAGGAAGAGATCGTCATGATACTATGCGAGCTTGAGATGTACTTCCCGCCCGCATTCTTTGATATCTGTGTGCATCTGTTCGTACATATCGTGGATGATATCATCCATCTCGGGCCATTGTTCCAGCACAACATGATGCCGTTCGAAAGGATGAATGGGGTCATCAAAGGATTCGTTCGTAACAGGGCCCATCCGGATGGAAGCATCATTCAGGGCTTTCTCACCGAAGAGTGCACCTCTTTCTACACGAATTTTCTGGACGTGGAGGACCCTGTTGGTTTGCCCGGAAACAAGCACATTGGCAAGCTCGATGGAGCAGGTCACAAAAATGGCCGGAGGGAGTTGCATGTGTACCACGCTTGTCGACGCACCGATTTTAACAGGGCAAACTTAGTGGCTCTCCAACACATTCAAATTGTCGATACTTGGGTGGAAAAGCACAAGAGCCTGATTGAGAAGAAGTACACTGACCAGGGCAAGCGGAGGACAGAAGGAGAAATAATCAGAGAGCACAACTCCTCTTTCTTGCGTTGGTTCAAAGATGAGCTTGACGCTCCGCCCCAACGGCTAGTGTGGAAGCTAACTCTTATAGGCCTTGTCACGTGGCCCCGCCCCCAACCTCGCGACGTTTCAAGCATATGATATCAACGGGTTCACTTTCTACACGGAGCAAAAGGACAAAACTTCGGATTATCAAAACTCAGGGGTAACGATGGAATCCTACACCGGTTACAAAATGTTAAGATACTACGGAAGGATGGAGGAGATCTGGGAGCTTAACTACTCTGGAGAGAAGGTGCCGATGTTCCGTGTCAGATGGGCTAGGATGTCGACCGTCCAAAAAGAAGACCAATACTTCACCACTATGGTTATACCCGAAGCCGACACTTCATCAAGCACGAACTTCACCGCGCAAAATGAGCCATGGGTACTGGCTAAGCACGTCTCCCAATGCTTCTTCATAACCGACCTGTCACGGCCTAGCCGTGTCGTCGTGAGGAGAGGCAAAAGAAACATGGTCGGAATGGACGGTGTCGCCAACGAGGACGAGTTCGGCATGTTCGGCGACCCAAATATCGACGATGATCAAGATGATGATGATAAGGCAACATACACCACAAGAAGAAGCAGAACCACGCTACCTAGGCAAGGTCTTCCATTCAAAGAAGAAGTCACGATGTGGGGCTAAATTATGCAACTGCGACCAAAAAAAGCAAGAAGAATGCCAAACGCTGAGAAAGACGCGCGATATATGTGTGCGAAAAAACTATGTATCTATCTCTTTGTTTTATATAACTATGCACTTGTAATCATGAATTGGAAAATTTGAAGAGTTTTAAAATTTTATTGAGTTTTAAGTTACACTTTTTTATTGAGTCACTCTTTTTCAAAATTTGACGAGTTTTAAAATCATGCATTAGAAAACAAGAAAACAGAAAAAACATTAGAGGGAAAATAAAGAATTGGAAAACAAAATAAGTAATAAACAGAGAAGAAAAATTAAAAAGGAAAAAATAAAAGGAAAAAAGAAAAAAGGAAAAAGGAAAAATACCGCTGGCGAACAGGTCTTCATGTTCGCCAGGGGGAAAGCTTACCGCTGGCAAACACAAAAGCATGTTCGCCAGCGGTAAGGTACCCCTACAACTTAGCCCCCCCCTCCCCCCCCCCCCCCCCCCCCCCCCCCCGCGGTTCAAACCGTTACCAATACAACACACGTGCGCGCCCTCTTCCTCTCGTCCGACGTCGACGCCGCACTGCCCACGCCCTCCGGCCTCCTCCTCCTCCTTTGCCTCCGGCGCCGCCTCCCACCGCGCCTCTCCCCCGCACGCTCCTCCGGGCCTCCGACCTCCGCCTCCCGCCGCCTCCCCACCTCCGCCCCCCGCGCACGCACGCCACCGCTCGTGGCCGGCCGGCTTCTCCGACCTCCTCCTCGAGCATGGGCGCCTCCTCAAGACCTACCTCCTCCTCGAGCACGGCGGGCGCCTCTTCAAGCTCATCCTCAAGCCGACGACGTCCTCCTCGAGCCCGCTGACCTCCCGCCGCCAAGCTCCGGTGAGACGTCCTCCCACGCACACCATGTGTTTGTGTTTATGCTCGTACCATAGTTTTTTTCTAGTTGCATATAGGAACAGGAATATGGGTACCCTTGTTGTATTCTCATATAAGAGGGTTTATTTTAGAGTATTTTAGTGAATTTGTATCATTAGGTGGATTTGAAATTTATCATAGCACCCCTTTTTTTATTAAGATTTGCTTGAGTCTAATAAGATGAAAATACAACAAAATGAACCATGCATATGATTGAGTGGTTTAAAAAAGTGGTTGAAATTAGGTTTAAAAAAGCGGTTCAAATTAGGTTTAAAAAAGTGGTTCAAATTAGGTTTTAAAAATATTGTTCAAATTAGGTTTTAAAAAGTATTTTTCAAATTAGGTATTAAAAAATATTGTTCAAATTAGCTACTATAGTTTAAGTATTTAAATTATAGTTCTTAATTCCAATTGTTTTGCCGTATGCAGGACCTCGACGCTACCGTGTTGTTCTGTTTTCAGGTGAGATGATGTTTTTGTGGTGATGATGCCTTTGTACGGAATGTGGTGGTGTTGCTTTTTGTGGTGAGAATGTGGTG
Organism: Puccinellia tenuiflora; assembly: GCA_012064385.1. Lineage (NCBI taxonomy): Eukaryota > Viridiplantae > Streptophyta > Magnoliopsida > Poales > Poaceae > Puccinellia > Puccinellia tenuiflora. The sequence continues at coordinate 175,493 of QRDG01000855.1, read as the reverse complement.
GTGATGAGGCCGTTGAGCCCTTTGTTTTGGTGAATGTGGTGAATGTGGTGGTGATGAGGCCGTTGAGCCCTTTAATTTGTTGTTGTGAATGTGGTGGTGATGAGGCCTTTTGAGCCCTTTTTGAAATGTTTGCAGGTACCCCATGAGGCCCTTGAGATTGCCGGAATGTCGATTAACTTCCGTTCCGGCAAATTCGGGTACTCCATATGCCCTATTTTAGCAAAAGTCATGCCGAAATTTTCTGTGAATTTTGGCATGACTTTTGCTAAACATAGGACATATGGAATACCCGAAATTTGCCGAGATGGCAGTTAATCGACATTCCGGCAAATTTGGACTCATGGGGTACCTTAGTATTTAATTAAGTGGTTTTTTCTTATATTTTTTTGTACTAACTTTGACTTAATTTCCTCGTCAGTGCGAAGATGGCTCAGAACGGCCAGGCCGGGGGTTCTCGGACAGGAGGCGACGATTCGTACCCGTCGATGCTTGGACAGTACACCGGCGCCGACGAGGAGATCGAGCATGCCGATGATGAGATGGAGGCCCCATCTGCTAGCGAAGCCGAGCGTGGTGATGCTGAGACCACTACTAGTGGCGCCGAGGAGGGCGGCCCTTCTGGTAGCGAAGCCAACAGAGAGCGTAAACGCAAGAAGAGGGAACCAAACAAGCTCTGCAGCACCCAACATGCATTCACAGAGGTGGACCCTAAAAGCGGTCTTCCTATGAAGCCGGAAAAATATGTAAAAGGGTACGGCCTCCAGCTTGGATGCATCGCTCAGGAATGGGGGAAAATCAACGACGACAACCTAAAGGCGAAGGAGAACGAAGGTTTGGCCGCCTACCTCATTGATAAGCTGCACACACGATACAAGTTCCCGACACCCTACGATAACAAGGATCTCAAAACCAATATTGTTAACACACAAGCCCTCGGCAAGTTGGGCAAAGCCTTTGCAACTTGGAGAGGAGATGTGAGAAGATGATTGAGGAAGAAGGTGCCGGTTTCGACGAGATCCACAAAGTGTGGCCCAGCATTTCCGAAGAGGACTTTGAAAAATTCAAGGCCATAGAAGCCACTGCTGCAAAGCAGAAGCAGAAGCAGAGGCAGTGGGGGAAAGACATATTGCTCCCCACAATCTTGGAAGCTGGGGTTACACCGGAAAGGAGCCAGTTTGGCAAAATGAGGACGCTCGAAGGGAAGGGCCGAAACCCTACGACAAGATCAAAGACCCGCTCACAAAAAAATTTGTCAGGGCCCGATTCAGGGATCATCCGCCCGGGGAGCTTCTCTTGAATGCCAAGGTGAAGGAACTTGAGAAATAAATTCTTGAGGAACAAGAAAAGGAAGAACAAGATCAATCCGAAGCCTCCTCGAACCAGAAGGGCCCGTATCAGACACCTTTCCTTAGGGCGCTAAACGAGGCAAAGAAGGTGACATCGGATAAAGTGCCGCATCGTGGCCGTGTGGTCGACGCCGGAATGGGTCATAAACATTCCTATTATTTCTCTGACTCCAAGGAGAAGCCAAAGGAGCGGAAGATGGCCGAGCAATCAAACTTGTAGGCGTCCATCGATGCAGCGGTGGAAAAAAGGCTCAACTCCATCCTGCCCAACATATGTATGTCCATCGGGGCTTGGTTTGAGGGGGGCAGACAAGGGCCTCCCCCCGTGATCCGTGATTAGCTTAGCAGGCTCCAGCAACCCGAGCGGTGTGACACCTGTTGTGTAGAGCCCGACCGTCAACCCTAATTCTGGTAGGGACGACCATACGCCGGCCAACAACAACGCAGATGGTACGGAGGAATCGTTGGCCGCCTTGATTACCCCACCGGCGACCGTCCGCGGTCCGTCGCCATTAGCCGAGATCAACGCCCTCACGGTAATTAAGCATCGCAAAAGCCTTGACAAGATACATATTACTTCATTCTTTGGCGCCCTCTCTAACGCCTTAAACATGTTTTCGCAAGCCGATGAGACGGGATGCACATTGCTCCTTTGTGTGAACGGTGAGCTCAAGGACGTGGCAAAGGGTAAGATCGTGACACCACTCAACCGCGTGTTCCACGGTAGGCCTATGGCCGATGACGTGTTCAGGGTTACAATCAGTCGGGCTTTACCGGCTTGCGGTGGTTTGGATCCTCCTTTTCAACCAGACGAAGCCGATAACGAGTTAAGCCTCGAACAATGCGTGATTTGGCCCATGATATGGCCAAAACTACTGATTCGTATGGACCCTTCTATCACCACCCAGTGCAACAAACACAGGACGAAGAGGAAGACAATGATGGAGATGATCACGACCCCAATGACTTTCTTGTTGATGATCCTTACTATGACGGAGATCACGATGACAAATCTGCCGACGATGGTCCACTTGACCATGATCTCGAGGGGGGGAGGAAGCTGATCTCCCAGATAAATATCAGTGCACGAAGCGTTTATTCTGTTCTCAAGATACGCCAGAAGCTGCCCCGAGCAAGTTAGTTTGAGCCAGGACACAGTCAATGAGGCCATCAAAGATGCGATGGCGCCGAAGGAGCCTAAGAAGACGGGACGGAAAAGATATAAGAAGAAACCTACCTTTGACTCCAACAGCCAACCGGTGCTGGGTACTAAGTCGAAGCCGTCGCACCGAGTAATGGACAGGTTACCCATCGTCGACTGGCATTCGATCCATCATATGGGTAAATGAATGATGCCGCCGAGGTTGGTAGATCTCTTGACCGGGGACATGAGGAGCCTCCATGAGGGTGTTCTTTTTCAGGAGGATAGGCTTCTCAAAGAGGAAGATCCAACATACCCGGTTTTCCACGCAAAGGTGCCAGAGATAGATGGCTTGGGCTTTGTCACTAAAGACTCCGGGGACGTGATCCTCCTGAGATTTAATGACATCTTCAACATGTATCACATGTACGCGCTCCACCCATCGATCGTCCGCCTAGTTTCCCTTAGTATGGCGCACCAGATCTTAAAGGAGAATACCCCGGGCATCGCGATAATTGACCCCTACTACATGAAATAAATGTTCCTGAGCACCCCTAAGGGTAGGGCAAAGGTGTCGCGGTACATCGGAGACTTCTTCAGTGTGCGTTATGAGAAGAACATCTTTCTCATGTCTTACTTTCCCGAGTAAGTCATTCGCTAACCGTCATAACATGCTTTCGTAGATTTCCATCATTAAGCTATTTTGCAATTTTGAGGATGATGGTCTCTTTTGAACTGTTTTACGCAGTAACCAATACGGCACCCTCATCGTCATGTACCCTAAAGACTCGTATGCCGTCTATCTCGACTCCGGGAGTGATGTGAATAGGGATAAAGACTACACCAACATCAAGACTGTTCTGAATGAAGCTCTTAATGCCTACGCCCAAAACGAAGGCGTCCTGAAAAGAGAAAAAAGAACAGTGCGAGGCAAGTTTATATTCACCTAGAAAGTTATCTTCCCCTGCATCAAGCAGTCGCCAGGCAGTAAGATGGAGGCATGGTACCTCATCAATCACATGCGGGAGTTTGTAAAGGATCAACAACAACTGCAATTTTCGGCTGCTATCGATAGATGGTGCAACAGCTTGGCAGAAGCCAGTGATGCTCGTATCAGACAAGAGTTCGGTCGCATCTAGCAGGTGATCGCGGGAATCATCTGCAGCGATGTCCTGGATCGCTTCGGGGTGTACTTCAACGCCTTTGCACTACCACCGAACGATGAGATCGAACATCGCTTAATAGCGCAGGGTGATCACCGACCATTCACTATAGATGGTGTTCTCCCGTTCCCGCCGAAGCCGCGCAAGAAGAAGAAGTGATCGACGGTATGTGTTGTCTACTTAGTACGATAGATGAACTTGTGTTCGTAAATTATATCCCTAAATTAACTTGTGCTTCTAAAGTCGTTGAACTTGCATGTGTGATCGATGCTATTTAATTAGATTTGTTTTGTTTTGTTTCGTCTTTCTCTCTGAATGCCGATGATTAAAATGAAGTGACACCGTGTGATACAGGGATGGTCTAGCGAGTCTTGTGGTATGCACGAGTACACACATCTTGTGCATGCTACTTGGCTCGCTAGCACCATCTCTGTAATTTGTGTCCAACCTATATATAAGGCATGCTTTCGATTTTGGTGCACCCATTTAACTATTATTTGATTTGTGTATGGACTCTTACTCTTCTTTTCTTTGCTTAACACTTTTATCTTTGCCTCGTGTACAGAGAGATGAGAACATGGTTCAAAGGGTTACAACTACAATAGCTACAAGAGTAAAGCAGAGGCGGAGCGGAAGAGAGAAAGAACATGCATATATACCCTTCTTGTTCATCGCCATTGCAATTCTCTTGTATATGATTGTAGTTTAGATTACTACTTGATTTTGAAAACTTGCGACCTAAACTATCGATTTCCAGAGATTTGTGTGTATTCATGCATGTATGAAAAATATTGGGTCTCACTTGTATATTTCGGCTTGTAATGCATGCATATGTGATGAACCAACAATTTGGTCACTTCTCTATTTGTATATTTATTGAAATTCTGTATTTATACTGTGTCTATCAAATATATATTGCTGGAATATATATATATTTACCTGTATATATTGCTGGAATACATTTCTGTTTTTATTTTAAAACAAAAATACCTATTACTAGCGAACAGTAGAAAGGCTCGCCAGTGGTATGCCCTGAGAATGCCGCTGGCGAGCAAGAGCCGGATTCGCCAGTGGTACGTGGGCTACTGCTGGCGAATAAGGGGTGGTTCGCCAGCGGTAAGTTCCTTCCCACTGACGAACAGGTTGTTCGTCAGCGGTAAGCTGTTACCACTGGCTAGTGGTGCGCTGACGAACCACGCGTTCGCCAGCAGTAACATAAATAGGTTCGCGAGTAATAGAATTTTTCTGCTAGTGCTGCCGTTCGTTTGATTGAAGAAACACTAATCGTCTCTTTTAACCGTGTCAACGGGAGTGGAGCCCTGCTTACGTGGCAAAGGAAAACACGGCCGGCTCAGATAACAGATAACGTGGCAAATGGTTTTTGGCACTAATTAAAAGAGAAGCAAAAGCTAAGAAATCGCACAAATGCCTGCTAGAACGGTAATTTCGAGCTTGAATAGACGATTTCCGCAATTCCTAGTCCTAACCCTAGCCCAGGAAAGAGGGGGAATCACATTGGCATTCTTGAAGGAAGAGTACATAGAAAGAACATGTATGTTGTTGGTACAGGTTAAAAAAAATTACATTTCTTGAACTAGAATACAATTTGTGAAACAAAAATGAGAAATTCAGTCTTGCTAGTGGGCCGAATTCATAGCCCGGTCAGGTGGTCACTCCAGGCTCCAGCTAACTCTGCTCAAGGCGAGCTGTTCCCCATCGCCGTCGACGGGCGGCGGGCGCCATGAAGACGGCCCCCTGGCTAGAAGAGATCATGCTCTCCTGCCTCCCGGCCTCCCCGGTTTCTGCCGATGCCTCCCTCTTCGCCGCCATCTCCGGCGACGGCGGCGGCGAGGACCGCATCAGTGCCCTCCCCGACGACCTCCTCTGCAACGTCGTCTCCCGGCTTCCCGTCCAGGACGCTGCCCGCACCAGCGCGCTCTCCCAGCGCTGGCGCGGCGTCTGGCGCACCACCCCGCTCGTCCTCGACGACGCCCACCTCCTCCCGGACGGTGACCCCGGCCCCGTCGACTGGCACGCCGGCCCAGCCGCCGCGGTGTCCCGCATCCTCGCCTCCCACCCGGGCCCCTTCCGCTTCGTCCACCTCGCGAACAATCGCATCGACAACACTAACGAGGACGCGCTCGCGGACTGGCTCCGCCTCCTCGCCGACAAGGGCGTGGAGAATCTCACCCTCGTCAACCGCCCCTTCTCCTTCAACGTGCCACTGCAGCTGCCGCTGTCGCTGCTCTACTGCGGCGCTTCGCTCCGCCGCCTCTACCTCGGGGTCTGGATCTTCCCGTTCACCACCGGCCTCCCGCGCAGCCCCGAAGTCTCGGTCTTCCCCCACCTCCAGGAGCTCGGCATCTGCCACGGCCTCATGGAGGAGCGCGACTTGCAGTACGTGCTCGCTTGCAGCCCCAAGCTGGAGATCGTAGCGTTCATCACCAACTACGCCTACCCCGACCGTGTCCGCATCGGCAGCCACAGCCTCCGCTGCGTGCTGCTCTGGCATTCATTGGCGGTCGAGGTCGCCGTCACGGCCGCCCCGCACCTCCAGCGGCTCATCATTTACTGCACCTTCCCCACTGTGGCCGGAACGCCCATCAGGGTCAAGATAGGCTATGCTCCTGAGCTCGTCGTGCTCGGCTACTTGGACACGGCCAAACACGTGCTTGAGATCGGCAACACCATCATCAAGGTCCAATTATTTCTCTTCTGAGTTACGGAGTCAGCTATATAAATCTTGCAAAGCTATTCTCTTATTATCTTGCAAAAAGCTAGACAAATCTTTTGAGTGTGCTTGTTTGGTATGAATTAAACTGTCAATTTCATCGTTGCTGTGATGATGATTTGCAGGCTGGGGTGACAAAAGTCAGCCCAAATACAGTGGTTCCAAGCGTCAAGGTGTTAGCTCTGACAGCGCGTTTCAGAGTCGCCGAGGAAGTGAGAACTTTGCTCAGTTTCTTGAGATGCTTCCCTGAAGTAGAGACCTTACACATTATGGCTGTGAGTTTTTCTCTGTGGTTCTCTGCATTCACAATTTGCACAAGCACTAGTACAGTTCCTATTGCTTGTGTTCCATTTTACGCTGAATTGCGTGCGTTGATTTGCAGTCGGACAATGACACCACCCACTACGACGACCCTGGAGAAGTTAAGGCCAGGGACAAGCTCAATTCCACCTTCTGGCAGGGGGTCGCCCCAATCGCATGCGTGCAGTCCCGTGTCAAGAAGCTGGTGTTCGATCAGTTCAGCGGGGGGACGAACCAGGTTGGGTTTCTGAAGATGGTTCTCAGGAAAGCGGTGTTGCTGCAGAAGGTGATAGTCTTGCTGGCCGGTCTGGATTCTGTCAAGGCCAGTGAGGCCCAACGGAAGCTGCGGCCGGTGGTTTCCAAGAGAAAGTGGGCCAGTAAGGTCTTGGACGAAATTTCCTTGGAGGTCCGTGGGCGTGCAGCAGGTCATGTTTGGAGGTACAGCGAAGCATCTGATCTTTCTGTCAGCGACCCATTTATTTCTTAAGGAATTGATGGAGCGTTTGTTAGCAGCCAGAGCATCGCCGTTTGAGTGACCTGTATCTTTGTTAAAGGCAGTGATGGAGCGTTCATTAGCTGCTAGAGCGTTATTATTTGAATGACTCAGTTCATTGTGATGGGAGGTGATGTACTACCTCTGTTTCACAATGTAGGCGTTTTTAGCAAGCTAAACTAGCTTGCTAAAAAGGCTTATATTGTGGAACAGAGGGAGTAGTAGTTAGCAGCTCTTTTTTTACTGTTGGAAATTTGGGGTTTAGCAGCAACAGAAGGTTGTGCAAATGACTTCTCATGACTTTGATATGTAGTTACCTCCACCTCCATGCATTGTGATTTACCTGCCATTATTTCTGCATTCGATGTGATTTGTATCTGTGGATGCGTCTTACACATGTTTGTATCTGCACTCAATGTGAGACTCACCGAAATGCCCTGAAGAAAATTGGTTGGCTTTCCTTTCCCAAGTGGTTATTCTTGCTTCACATGACTGAGAAGGTCGATGTGTTTTCATTGGCGTGGTAGCATTGGAGGCTGTTGCTGGTGAATCAAACCATCACACTATGCTTCAGGAAGAGACAGCCTATATATTTGAAAGGGTGAGATCACTAAAAGACACAACTGCACTTTGTTGTTCTACTGGAAAAATCTGAAATTTAAATTCTCGGTGCTTTCAGGTCTGGAAATTGTACAAGAACGGCAACCCCCTGGACTTGGTGGTCGCCATGCTCTCAAAAGTCAACAGTGAGGAGGTTCTCTGTTTAATCAGTATGGCCCTCATCTCCATCCAGGGGTTGCCTCACAGACGGCCGTCCATGTCGAGGGTGGTCTGGTCCCTGCCTACGAGAGACGCCGACATGGCCAAGCACAGCTAGATCTTGGAGTGGCAGGTCAAGGCTGGGAGCAGCAGCTGCTGCACGTGAACAGGCAGCCATGTCGGTTCGTTGTTTGCAGTGTTTTCATTTGCATTTTGTTGCCGTAGAATTCGGAAGACCCCTTCGCAAATGCTTTAAAAAAAATCCATCGAGCTTGTAATTGGAATTCAGAATATCCACTCTTTTCATTTGCAGTATTTTTCCACGGGTGTTTAATCGCCTTCCGCGAAATACCCCCTGTTTTCTCAGCTCTCTGCAGTGTAAGCCTTCAACTCTGCATTTTTAAGACTATTAAAGTAATATTGCAGATTCCATGTAAAGACTATTTTTTTGTAACTTACGGCAGCTTCCTCCTTAGTGTTGGACTGTCCACAATGACAGGTGGAAGTAAACTCAACTAATACTGGTCATGAGAAGATGCCACTGTAGTATGGATACCGTCGACGTTTTTCACTTTTCCTGCTGATATATTTAATATCTGAAATTTGAACAATGAAACTCTTTTGTGAAAGTTACTTTCACTTTGAAGATAGTAACCCATGTTTTTGTGACTATTTCTGTCAAATATAATTATGCAATCGGAGGTAGTAGTTCCTGCCGAGCATATGTTTATTAATAAATTCATGACTAAAGAAGCTGAATGTATTATATTTCAAATGAAAACTATCATGAACTAAAAGACCGATGATAAGGGCTGATTTCACATGATTCATTTCTGTATTTGATGTAATCATAACAGTTTTAAATTGTGCCTCTTCCATCGCAGTTAAGTTAATTTGGTGGTTTGCATACTCAAACTAAGTAATTTTTTCTTCAAATTTCATGCCTCTGCTTAACTCTGTGGGAAACAAGAGCAGAAATAATGGTGTGATTTTTGGAGTTGTAGTTGGTGTTGCAGTTTTCGAATTGGCTGCTCCTGCTGGAGTCTTTGTATGGAGGCAGAGAAGGAGAAAACTATTATTGGAGTAAGAGGTATTTGATATTCCAGGATCATGTTATTTACTTGGCTGTTCACAGAATTATGGTAACGATCTTTGTTGTGCCTCGTTATGCAGAGCTCTACACTATAGTTGGTAGACCAAATATCTTCAGTTATAGTAAGCTAAGTCAGCCGCAGAAAATTTTAATTCTAGTAACCTACTTGGTGAAGGAGGATATGGATCAGTTTACAAGATTGGTTTGTGTAGTGTATATCTGGATTTGGTAATTCGTAAAAAGTTTTTCTTCTGGTAATCTAAACTGCAGTGTACAACATAGTCAAACGACATGCCTACATTTGATAATTTCCGGGTGTATTTGTTTTCTCGACCACACACCCTAATACGTGTCATTTTGTTACGACACAAACCATTAGCAAAAACTTAGTTAAACGTGAGCTGTGAAATACATCGTATAATTGATTGGTGCAACTTCCTTGCAGGGTAATTTAAATGATGGAAGAGTGGTTTTTCACTAAAAAAATGATGGAAGAGTGGTGGCAGTGAAGCAGCTATCTGAATCATCTAATCAAGGAAAGTTTCAATTTGCTGCGAAAATAGAAACTATATCTAGAGTGCAACACCATAACCTGGTGAGGTTGTATTTTTGCTGCCACGAGCGCAAGACACCTCTGTTGGTCTACTTAGTGCCTAAAGAAAATTTTCAACTTTAATTTAGACATCTGAAACCTGAACTTTCATATTTATACAGGAAAGGGAGGCTTGAATCTAGACTGGTCAACACGATTTGGGATATGTTTGGGCGTAGCAAGAGGTATATATAGCTTATCTTCATGAGGATTCGAGTGTCCGCATTGTGCACAGGGACATAATGGTCAGTAACGTCTTACTAGATGGTAATCTCAACCCTAAGATCTCAGATTTCTGCCTTGCCAAGCTTTATGATAACAAGAAGACACACATGGGAACAGGAGTTGTAGACCTATTGCAAGTACATCTTCGTCTGACCCTCATATGCCATCAGTTACTTGCGAATTTCCTGACCGAAACTGGTTGGCTTTCTTTTTCCAGGCGGCAATCTCACACCTGAGTACGTCATGTGCTTGCATTCGGTGTGCTAGCATTGTAGACTGTTGCTGGTGAATCAAACCATCGCACGACTCCTGAGGAAGAGGCAACTTACATATTTGAAAAGGTAATTAAGCCACAGTTGTGCTTTGGTCTTGGCAAAGTCTAGAACTATTTTTTTTTATAACAGTCAAGAATATCAAGTTCATATACCATAACTTTTCTTTAATTTATCCCTATAAAAAAGTTTTGCACGGTGCTAAATTGTCAGAATCGCACATGTCCCTCCCCGTCACTGTGCTGAGGAGAAAGGCGATTTTTGGGCGAACTCCGTCGATCCGCCGCGCTCGCCGCTGAGCCGCGGGATTCCCCTCCTCCGCCGGCCGCTCCGGCGGCGGGAGGCTGGGGATCCCCGGTTCCGGCTTGTATATACGGTAGGGTAGGGTGGAGATCCCGCCGGCGGCGCCTTGGAGGAGGTGGAGCTGGTGGCGGGTGTTTTGGTGTCGGGGCGGCCTTCTCCGGCGGTGGAGCTCCTGGGGGCTCGTCGTCGTCGCGCTCGACTTGCGGGGGCTCGAGCCCCGGCGTGGTGCTCGAGTCCTTCGGCCTCCCGTCGGATCCGTGCTGGCGGCGGATCTGGCGCCTGGAACTCAGGGCTGGGCAAGCTCGCTGGATCCTGTCTGCATCGACGTCGAAGACGGCTGCGGCAAAGTGGAGAAGATGGAGCGGGGGGGCACTCGTCATGCTCGTTCATCGGCACAAGTTTCGCCGCTGCGCGGCGGACGGGCTCTGCGGCGGTCTTCAACAAGAGAGGTGCTCTTGGGGCGCGGTGAGAAGGGGGACGGCGGCCTTCGTCGTCGACGCCGGAGGTGATGCTGCGGTTTGCTCTGGTTCTGCTTCCCCTACGTATGATGTGGTGTATTTCGTTTCTGTGCTATGTACTCTGTATGTGGTATTATGTTGAATATACGTGGGCTTTCAGAAAAAAAAAAGAATCGCACATGTCCCCAACTATGCCTGAACATGCAAATCCAATATTCAGTGTGTTCTTTTTTTTTTTTTTTGCTACACATAATACATGCATGGAACATGTTGTGCTGGTCGAATCATTATATACTGCCGATCCTTTCACGGTGCAAGAGCTGAGTATCTAAACTTGTTGAGTTCTAAATTTCTTCAGTTCATTATACTATATACGGCAGTTTAACACTAACACGGACGGTTTCAGATGTGGGACTTGTACGAGAACGACAACCCCTTGGACTTGTACGACACTACGACCTACGCCGCTACGCGTTGCTCACATACGGGGGCACAGCTATGCCATGCCATGCCGCGGGCATTCGGGGGGCGGCGCCTGCGTGGATCGACATACGTGGCGCGCGCATGGCCACCTCCCAAGGTTGCGTGGCGTGCGACGCATGGCAATGGGCATGTGTTTTACCCCGGCCCGAGCTTCTTCCAACTGCCAACCAACTATGCAAATGCAATGATATTGAGTGGGACGCGAGAGAGGTTGACGACGTACGCGTACGCGCCGCGTAACGCAACCATCAAGGCAATGACCCCGGCCTGTCTGGGCATAATCTAGGTAGGCATCTCTCGCCCGTCGGGATCACATGCATGGTAGTATGGTACAGTTGTTTCCTACTCCCTCGTGCCTTATAAAAGAGATATATATTTACGATTATTAGCTGTGCATGGACATTTCGAAATTTTCTTTTTAAATACCAGGTGATGCAAAAGTGGGTTTCCCAGCTAAATTTCTATCCATTCTATACATACAATGTTTTTTTAATTATTTCTAGAATTAAAGTAAAATATGGTTTTTCTTCTAAGTTGAAAAAAAAAGAGTTAGATGTATCAATGTCGTGCTTCCTGAAAACTAATACACATGTACAAGTGGTTACTAAAATGTTAGCTACAAATTCAACATGTAAGATAAACTCTTAGAATATACTAACAACAATTCCATCGATGGATTCATTTTTGAAAATATCCCGAAACAACAGAGCACACCCCTACCGATAGCCTAGTGCAATTTTAGTACATGTGATCTATTAAAAAAAGTTGGCAAATAAATCATAATTTTAAGTTTTCAAAATATATATATATATGAGAAAATGGAGTGAATCGATCGAGTAGAAACTTACCTTTTGATTCTTTATAGAATAATATGATCATTTGAGACATGTGCAAGATTCAGAAAATAAATCTTTTTTTTAGCAGAGCAACGGAGGGCGATGCGCCCACCTAAAATTTTCATTAAAATAAACCCCCATCAGAGGTAAAACAGGAGCACAGTACAGGGGGCCCCGCTAGGGGCGGGGGTAGGGGATCAGGGGGAGAGGGACGCACACCACTCAACCAGGGGCCTACAATCGAGACGTCGAGGCGCCCAAACAACCCACATGGCGAGGTGTTGGCGAACGATCAAGAAGAACGACTCCGCACTCGTCGTGTTCACCTGGTCGAACACCCGACGGTTCCTGGTCTTCCAGGTGATCCAGAGGAGGAGAGCGACGGTGGTCATGCGGAGGGGGAGCAGCCACGAGTGAGCCGCTGAGAAGGCCTCCACCAACGCCTCCAAAGACGGCTGCTGGAGTGGGTTAGCACACCCCGCACGCTCCCACACCCGCTGCAAGCGGGGACACGCCACGAACAGATGGTGGACATCTTCCGCGACGCCGGGGCAGAAAGGACAGTCGGAGGAGCTCAAGATCCTGAGGCGGCAGAAGCGGGCGCGCATTCGAGTACGTCGATGATGGAGGATCCACACGAAGACCTTTACCTTGACAGGGATGAAGGAGGTCCAGATAAGATCATGAAGTTGGGGTCCGCATCCCGTCTCACAGAAGAGCCGATGTGCGTCGCGGACCCTGAATCCGTCGGAGGGAGCACCAATCAGGCGGTGGGTATCCGAGCGATCCGTCAGGTGGAGCCGCGACACGATACTAGACAAGAGGGACCAGCTCGGCGCGCGCAGCAGGGGTGAGGCGGTCCCGCAAACCGAGGGCGTCACTGCCTCCGTGCACAGCGGGAAAAACGGTCACACTCAGAAAATAAATCTAGAGCTACACTTTTGGTTTGATTCCTAGTGGGGTATGTATACAACAATTGTGCTACAAACTTATGTTTTATATTTTTCACACCAGTTGTCAATTATCACATTGTTTTGCAAAAACATACAACCAAAATGCTATTTTTGTTCAAAATTAAAATTGCATTTTTTTTGCCATCTTATTTTTAACTAAAAAAAGTATCCATGTCCCACACCAACCACCCAACCGGGTAAGGTGTCAAGGTGGGATGCCGCTAGGATGTCACTTTTAGTGTATTTTACCTTTTCTAGTTCAAAATTTTGTACCAAAATTTACACTAGTAAAATCAAAATGCACTACAAGTGAGATTTAGATGGGATCCCACTTGACACCCTACAACCTACAACCGGGGCACACACGACAACTCGTCACACATGCTCCTAGCTCGAAGGAAAAGCTCGGAAGGATCGAGGTTTAAACAAGGGCCAATTCCGTCATTTCCCAGAAAGAGTAAAGAGAGAGACAATCCCGGCCGTGTTCCCCGCGGGCAGCAGCAACCCGACAGCCCGCTACCAGCCGTCCACATTCAAATCTCCCCTGCGCCTCATCGAACAGGGCCGTCATTCTCCTCCGTCGTCGACGATATCCCCCGAGCTTTCACGAGCTCGATCTCCCCCAAATCAAGCTCCCCCAGATCGCGATGGCGGGGACGGAGGCGGTGGAGAGGGCGCACGAGCTCTACAGGGGCGGCCGCCACCGGGAGGCGCTCGAGCTGTACACGGCGGCGCTGGCGGCGGCGCGGGGCCCCGCGCAGCGCATCGCCCTGCACAGCAACCGCGCCGCCTGCTACCTCAAGCTACACGACTTCCACAAGGTCGGTCTCGATTCTTCTCTGTGTTTTGTCGACTGCGTTTGCCGGATTAGTTTGACTCTTGATTTGGTGGATTTCGGTGCGGCGCCCCTTGGGCGCCTGAGGTGTCGTCTAGGGTAAAAGTGCGACCTTTAGCCTGTGGATTTGAATGTTTCTACGAACTGCGGGTTGTTAGGGGGTGCTTAAATCGCTCTTTGAGATGAGATGTCATTTTGGCGACTAAAATGTTGACTATGGGGGGGATGCTGTTGTGACCAAGATGTACTAATCAACCGTAGTTTGTTTACGTCGTGGTGTCTAAATTTAGCTGTCCCGCTTAAACTTTGGTGCTGCGAGGCGCATCAAAATCACTGTCTTGACTGAATTAGAGAAGCTACCTGGGTAGCGCTTCCAAAATTAGTAGCAGTAAAAACAATACGGACCGTGTTGATAGAAATTTAGATGTAGTCAGTATGGCATAAACTATTTTTCTTACGCCGTAGATGCTTTTGTGACCAAGATGCACTAATCAGCCGTAGTTTGCTTACTCCGTGGTGTCTAAATTTAGCTGACCTGCTGTTAGCTTTGGTGTTGTGAGGCGCATCAAAAATTCAAAATCCAGCTTACTGTCTTGCTTAATTGGAGAAGTAAAAGAAAAATATACTGACCTTGTAGATAGCAATTTAGATGTAGTCAACAAGGCATAAACCATTAACTGGTGAATGATTTAACTGCATTTAAGGCTCTGAACCATCTAGCTATTGTTTTATGAAGCCTCATGCATATGACAGACTGGGTTTTGATATTAAATGGATTGTTTCTGTGGTGAGATCTCACTGTGTTATGTGAAACATGAAATTTCATTCAGTAGTCAAATGTCCACAATGATGATCTACCATGTGCATCAGAAAACAATATACCCCCCTGCAAGCCTTATGTAGTACATGTTGTGGAGGGTATGAAAACAACACTTGGCTGGGCGTATTTCTCCGGAATAAGTTGACCCCTAACATCATTTATTCTTCTTTTCTCTATATTATCATCATTGTTACCAACACTGAATTTTCTTCTGGTATGATAATCTATAGGCTGCAGAAGAGTGCACATCTGTCCTTGAGTTGGACACTGAGCATGCTGGAGCTCTCATGCTACGAGCCCAGACTCTTGTCACTCTGAAAGATTACCAGTCGGCTCTGTTTGATGTGAACAGGCTGATTGAAATTAATCCATCGTCTGAGGTATATCGGAACCTTCATGCGCGGCTGAAGACACAGCTGGTATGCTTTTTTACTTGAATGTATTCTGCTAACTCACTTTGTTATAGTTTCTTGCATAAGCTTTACTTCAAATGCAGAGTCATCAGATATAAGAAAATTCAAATTCACAAGTTAAGGAATAGACCATTGCCAAAATTTTAAAACATGTTATATTAGATCTGCTATTATTTCTGTTCGAACAAAACTATTGTTTGGAATGTAACTTGTGGGCAGTTGACATCAGTGTGTCCCTTTTAGTTATCTGACCTAGTTTCGCTGCCTGTCTTTTGTATCTTTTTGAAATTTGAAGTCACTAGCCCCGATTCCAGAGTCTGAAGAGGAGTCGCTATATACTGAAGAAGACAAAGAGGATCTGCCTCTAGACGAAAATAAAAGGAACGAAACTTTGGTCGCTAAGTCTGATCAACCTTCTGATAAACTGATTCCCGAAAAGAAACCTGTGACCGAACCTCCAAAGGTTGAGATGCCTCCCAGTCTGCCTTCCAAACCACAGGGTTGGCAGACCATCGAAAAGCCAAAGGGCCATGCAGGACTTGACTACTCAAAATGGGACAAAGTTGAGGATGATTCAAGCGAAGATGACGAGGATGATGATGAAGATGAGATGCCCCAGTATAAATTCAAAGTCAGAACCATCGGTGTGCGTTCTGTTAAGTGAATGGGACTACCAACAAATAAGTTTACTGGTCTGTGGATAGCCGTTCGACAGCATCCGTACTAACTGAGGTCGCACTTGTTCCTTAACATCTTGAAATACTTGGATGAACAAGTGTTACCGACCGGTGTTTGTTTAACTTGAACTCGACGGAGGATGGATAACAGAAGTACCTGCTGCTCTCATCTTGTGAACTGGTGCTCAGGTAGTTTTTACGAATTCAAGTTTACCTATATTTGAGTTGCGATTCACATGTTTATCCACTAATGTTCACATGGTGATGCAGGTTTCAGGATCTGGAACCTAGGCTGGGAAATCCTCAAGTTCTGTGGAGCGCATCATGTTTCGAGGTGATGAGGAAAGGAGCACAGGACGTCGATGCTGTACAAACTCCTTTAGTTTCAGGCTAACAATCTTAGTGCAGTGTTCATCTTTGTGGAATCCTTCAGTCTAGTCGCCCGTGTACATACATTGTTCATTTATGTATATGAAGCTTCATTCGTGAGTCCGAAACATCATGTCATGATTTCAATCAGCAGAATTTGGTGCTACTTGTTTCGGATCCAACCAATAGTGGCTTTGTTTTGTTGAACTCCAATGCCATATGCACCTGCTTTTTAAGCCTCCAAGTAATCTGGGAGTAGCAGCAGAATGGCTTCAGTACTACTGCTGATTAGTCACACTGAGGTCAGAAAATGTACTATAATCAAATCTTATTGCTAAACATGCAAAACTTTGGCCCAAACTGAACAAAACAAGACTGACAAGCAGGTGAAATGCTGACTGAAACCAATAACAAAAATGAATAACCACAAAACGCTGTTTTGACTGAAGGATGAATTCAAGTTCAATTTTCATTTGTAAAATTTTTATCTTGGGAGTTGTGGGGCCCCCTCCTGCAGTAGGAGAATCCCCTTTAAAAATTAGCGTATGCTGCTATTTGCGGCGTGCACACGGTATTCTTTAGTAAAAGGCGAAAGAATAGTTCGCTTTGTGCTCACCGCGCAGCTGCGTGCTTTCTCTTAGTCGCCATGGTGCTCCTTATATACGCGTCCCTCGGCAGCCGGAGCTCCTAGACAAGCGAGGTGGTACTAAATCTTTCCTGCGCGTTCTGCCCGCCGCCGCCGCGGGGTGTGGCTTCGCTAGCACAAATGGGCCAGGACTGTGAGAGCTCCCACCAGCCAAGCGTTATGGGCCGGCTTCTAGAGCGTACAAAGACCAAAAGGCCAAACACGGAACAAAGCCGACAGCTTCTTCTCTCCATCCCCCTTCCACTCCTACGCCGGTGGTACCGGGAAGAAGGCAGCGATGGCGGCCGAGGTGAGGGGCAAGGCGGAGTTGTTTTCTTGTAACCAAATAGCCGAAAGTTGTTTCAACTGTACAGGTTCAGTAAACTGAGCATCTGCTTACTGGAGGCCATTTGGAAGATATTGGGAGCTCTAGAGTTTTATAATATTAACTATTCGATGTTGGCTAGTTAGCTCAATTGATCTTTTTTTCTTGCCTTGGCATTGTCACTCCTAGAAATCATTTTAATTACTACCTCTGTCCTAAAAAGAATGTCACATATTTGTTCAAATTTGAATGTATCTATACACTAAATCATATCTAGATATATCAAAATTTGGACAAACTTATAATATCTTTTTTGTGACGGAGGGAGTAGTAAAGTAATGGCTAAACTTGTGAGAGAGTTAGCCATTTGATGTATCCAACAATCTGTTTTGAAGGCAAATATGTAAATGGGACTACCGGCCCTGGTGGTCGATGGAGGTCTTTGGTTAAGTCGTCCTCGCCACATTCCCAAGGAGGAAGTGAAGGATCTCTACAGGGTGATCGAGCGGAAAGTTAGGGCATCTGATGTTGGTGTGCCATCCAGCAAATTGTGCATGGAACGGCTTTATGTCATGTCCTTCAATATTGATGACAGCGGCTCAGCGCCAACTTTATTGTCTACATGAATCCTGTAGCCTTGGTGAAATAATTTGATTCAACTAGCGAGCTGAATATATACCTTTGTTACTGATTTGGGATCCCGGTGAATAGACGTCCATTGCCAAATTTTCCCCATGATTTGTCATATACACATGTGAACAATTCTCAACCACCTCCATATTGATGATTCAAGTGTTATGTTGGAAGTTTCATTTACTTCCATACCACCCATGTACTAATTTAGCCAAGAACAAAGTTATGTTTAGGAAAAATTTGTGTCAACCACGTTGAAAGTTTGAGAAAGAGTTTGCATGTGCAACACTACACACAACAACCATATCCCTTAGAGCACCTCCACCGGGGGGTCCGAAAGGAGCCCCTAAAGGCCCTTAGGGGTGCCGGACCAAAAAATCGGCCACACCGGGGGTCCTAAAGCTCTCGTCATGTCCAAATCGTGTCCGGCACCGCCAACCGGGCCTCCAACTCAGGGGGGTAGCTTGGTGGTGCCGGACCGGCCCGCGCCTCCGATAGGTATGGCCCGCCTGTCATCCAGACAACGATGCGACGCATCGATGCGCTGACGGCAATGATTCAGCGATGCAGGCGTCGCATCGTTTCAGTGGTGACTCATCGCATCATTGCAGGCGTTGTATCGTTTCAGGCGGCGCGTCGTATCAGTGTCTAGGTGGGCGGCGCAGTGAAGCGTCGCCTCATAGCTACGCCGCAAAGCCCACGCAGCGCCATGCATGTCGTCTTGGCGTTAATAGCCAAGCCATCCCCGCTCCTTCGGCCGGCTTTAAAAAGACACCACCGGCCCTGTCCCCTTCCTTCCACTCGCACAGCCATGATGCACCGCCGGCAAGGATGAGCTCAGAGCTTCTGGGAAAGCCTCGGAGTCTGCCGGTAGACATAGAATTAGGTTTATGGTTTAGATTAAACCAAGTTGTATCGAAATACAAGCGTCCGGCACCCCCCAAAGGAGCCTCCGATTGGGCGGTGCCGAACACAATTTAGGCACCCCCGGTGGAGGTGCTCTTACCAGGTGTGATTCCGTAGTCCAAGAGAAAAAAACAAATGGATATAGTCCCAGGCCAGGCAGAATATGCACGAGCCTCCAGTTTTGTGCCTCAACTGCCGAATGAGAAAGGAGAGCATAATTTTCTTGCCTTATGAGTCGATCTGATTTTACCTGGGAACTCCCTTGGAAGTACCTCTATTTTAGCAAAGATATCTTATGAGTCGATCTGATGGCTCATGAATGAGCTCTCGATGCCTTGTGGAACTCTCCCTTCAAGACCCTCTGTTACAATAGAAAAATGTAAGCTAAGCAAACGAGTAACCTTGGCACTTTTAACTTGGAACTTTAATATAAAATATTTTGGGTGTTCAATATAAGTGTGAGAACCTGATGATTTCTGTGAAATATTTGTGTAAGTCTAGCCGTGCCTCTTCGTTTGGGATGGTGCTTCAGTGAAGTAGTCACTAAAACACCTACCCAGAGAGATATCTGTTGGTCACTCTAGCTTCTGAGATGTACACACTTGGTTTGGTACAAATCAATGACACTGGCAGGGGATATGTGTGTGACATATGCCATATATTTTACTATGCCTCCCTCACATCCAGTAGGTTAGGTGCAGTGTGGAGCAAGAGCTAATATGGAAAGCATCATTGCTCCTAGTTATTCCCTGTCTTGGTCAATTATAGGGCTGCCTTCTTACAGGAAAAGTCTGGCCGCAAGCTCGCCACCACTTGCTCAGCTAGGTAAGAGGCAGTTACCAGTCCACAGCAAGGCTGGTTTCAGAATTTCAGCAATACCATTTTTGGTCATCCGGTGCCATCTCTCATACACATCCAAACTTAACACTTGCACTCCGTTAACGTGCATTAGTTGTATATATATATTTGAGCTTCTTATATTCTAATGGTGCTAATTTAAGGACACAATGTATTTTACACGGAAGATGTCTGTAATGTAAATGGTGCTCTACAAATCTGTTTCCACGTGAAGACATAAATTTTAGAAAGTTAAGTTAGCTACATTGCTTTATTTTAGAAAGTTAGCTACATTCCTTTAAATTTTAGAAAGTGAGCTAAATATTAAAAATATGTTTCAATTCAAGAATATTACTGAAGTCATAAAGTTGCTACAAAAAAAAGCCAAATCCCCTGATGTTAGCAATCTGAACATGTTTTTTACTAAACATATTACTGAAGCTCTCATTAAAGTTAGGAAAGAAAAGTTAAAATTTGAATCATTTATTCCTAAAAAATTACAAGATGGAGATTAATGACTTTGATTGCAATTCTTTGTGTGATCTTGGTGCTAATATTTCTGTTATACCAAAAGCTCTATATGATATTCTTGAATTGAAACACATGAATAAATGTCACTTGAACTTGCATCTAGTTGATTCTACAATTAAGAAACCTTTGTGAAGGATGGATGATGTTCTTATTGTTTCCAATAATAATTACGTTTCCGTTGATTTTCTTACTGTGGATATTTTATGCAATGCTTTTTCTCCTATTATACTTGGTAAATCGTTTCTTAAAACTATTGGTGCTATTATTGATATGAAAAAGGGAAACATTAAGTTTCGGTTTCCTCTTAAGAAAGGGATGGAACACTTTCCAAGAAAAATAATGAAATGCCTTTTGAGTCCATTGTAAGGCTAGCGGTGATTTTTATGTTGTTGATGGTGATAAATTTGATGTTGCATTCCGCCTAGGTAAAAGACGTTAAAGAAAATCGCTTATGGGAGACAACTTATGTTATATTTACTTTTAGTTTGATTTTTATTTTTCTTGAGTCCTTGAGGTTGTTACTTTTGTAGCAACTTCATTTTGTATTCATTTTGATTTTGTTTGATGCTAAGAAGAGCCCGTAGTGTTTGACAGATTGCTTCTTTACTTGTTGTCCAGAAACAGAAATTTTGGCCTGTACTAAAAAAATCATATCAAATTAGCATAACGTGATATTGAGCCAATTCTTTTTTGTGACGAAATCTCTGTTTGTTACCTTTCATTTGCTACCTTGAACACTCTTTTTAGAGTTACAGAAGTATTTCATTGAATTTTATCTTTACATATTACCTAGTTTTGACATATTGCAATTTTTATCTATGTTTGCACTTATACAAGTATGCTTGTGATGTCTTTTTTATCGGAAATGACACGAGTAGTTAGTATATAGTAGCTAATGCTAAAAAGAAATTGCGAACAAAGAATATGAAACGGCAAGAATAGCAATTGCAACAATTTGAACTGATTATTATAACCTTGAAAAGTACACAGGAACGCCTGAGTGCACATCTCGCACAACTGCATGCATGGAGTTAACACTCGAACAACGTTCGAGCTCCCATTCCCTAATAAACCGTAAACTGCCAAAGAAGTTGTCACTAGAAAACCGCAGTGATGCGATTGACCCGCAGATGAACACGACAAATCCTGACGTACTGTTGAGTTCGACGACCGAGATGGCAACACCGATGGCGGCCATCCTAGCCATGGCCAAGACGCAGGTGACCACCGCCCCTCCCGCCGACGGCAGAACGAAGGCGAGGAGGAGCATTGATCCTCCGGTACGAGGAGTGATGTTATTTTGTTGTGATCCAAATTCAAGTTAAAGATAAAGCCTAACTTCTAAGTGGAGCGAGGCCCATCACGTTGTCATGCCACACCCGTGGACGGCTAGGGGTGCGGGGGGGGGGGGGGGGAGGGGGCAAGGGGCGGTTGCCCCCCCCCCCCTGTAGTGGTACGAATCATTATAGAGTCAGATTTTTTGCCGACTTAGGATTCCACCATTATATATACCTCTTGTAAGCCCCCGCTAGGACTCTCGAGACGACAATGGCCAACAAATCCTTTCTTGGCGCCTTCCCTATGGACTCCAGCAGCACCCTGAGCAGCTTCACCTGCAGTCTCTGTCGGGGCCCCGGACTAGCTGTCCGAAGCACCCTTGTGCCTACAACATCAGCGATCCCATGATCAGTGTGTCGCTGAGCACAATCAAACTGGTATCAAAAGAACATCCATATATACCGAATAAGTATACTTACTTGAGTGAAGTTATAAACTGCAACATGTACTTGCAGCGGAATCAGCAAATAGCGTGGAGCCCGAGTCTCTTGCCATAACCCTACAGGCAACTGACTGGGAGACCGTCCTAGTTCGCATAGCCGTCATCGAAAACTTCTTCCTTGTGCCGCTCCTCATAATCTGGCCAAGTAAATAGCCAGGGACGAAACCAATATGAGTACATTTGAATGTACTCGCAAACCACCCGGTAGTTAATTATTGGAAGGATTAATGCATACTAATGTGGTGGAGGCTCTAAGGGTAGTCCTTTGATTTATAAAAGCATCTTCTTTAAAGAAAGATATCTCTATATCTTTGTTGAAAAAGGTAAGGCATTTGAAAGAAGTTTTTCAATAAAGACAATTTTTCTTCAAAAACTCCTCCGGTGGGACCACGGCCTGTCGTGAATCCCTCTCCTCCCTTTCTCCTCATACCAACCCCTTTGGTATGACACCCACAATACCTCCACTTTAGAAAAACCAAAAATTTGCACACAGGTCTTAGGACGGCCTTCCAACTGTCCATAACCGAGGACTCGGCTATTCGAATAGTTCTACACTCTGCAGAGGTTGTACACTTTACCCACACCATCCGGAAGACTCGTCGTGTGGGCAACATCCCGCCATACAAGGTGTATGTCACGACGGGCTCCCGACCATAGCCGTTCACCTTGTTCATCCTAGTATAGGACCCTGCCCTTGTGAACATTCCACCGACGCCCAGTCGCGGCCTCCCGTCGGAGCCCTGGGTGTGAGGACTCACAGTTTTTCCCGGCGGTACATATGGCAATCCTTCTATCCCCCCACTATGTTGGAGGACCCAGGTCAGGGGAGGCCTCCAAGCCAACCCCTCATGAAACAGAGCATCTCCGCTGTTGAGGTATCCCATACTAAGACAAACAAATTACTTAGCTAAACCCCGTCCCATATGGAGGGTAATGTGGTCGCACAGGGTATGGTTGGTCGACGTAAGTACTAAGACACAATGTGCATTTTCTCCAAATCTCCATATTCCATTCTTCTCCATTTCCAAAACTCAACACTTAGCAACATCTTGGGTAAAACACAATTTCATCCAAAAAATTCATAAAGAGGATTTTTGAATAAAATGTTGGTTTTTTCCAACCTAGAATTTCTCCTTTCTCTAACTAAACATTTCTATATATGAGAGGCCTAGTCATGGCATATAGTATAGGTAACACTTAAAAAGGGGTTTTAGTGGCACACACCACTTGAAGACATTTCATGCATCTTAACATAAGTAAAACATGCTTAATCAAAATAGTAGGACAAAGGGTATGATCAAATGGATGGCTTGCCTTGGTCGGCAACTTGTCCCTGGGCTTGGTACTCATGATCAATAAAGGATAATAATAATAATAATAATAATAATAATAATAATAATAATAATCCTTTCCCTTCGGGATGAGATCCTCTCCGATGTCGCAATCGTCTAAACGCCGTAAAAGAAAAGTACACACAATCAAACAACCATTCATCAAATCATCACAAAGCTATGATCTTAACAACTACAGCAAGTTACTGACCTAAGGAGGCCAACACAATTGGATTTGGTAATTATAATTTATCCTTATTTTATTATGATTTTACTAGGGCAGAAGGTAGTTAGGTCATGAATTAAGTCACAATTTAATTTCTGTTGCTCAGAAAAATATGCCCTTTTTGGGACAACTAATATTGGTAGTTTAGGAGCTAGAAAAATTGGATTTGGTCCATTTAAGTTAATAGGTTGGCTGAAACAAGTCGTTTAGTACAGAAGATGATTTTGTTAAGCCTTAAGGCTAATCTATTTTCTGTTTAACAGAAAATTATGAAAAATTAAGGGTGGCTATATATTTATTATGAGAGATAATTTGCTACCCATGGGTAGCTACACACCCATGCGTTATACGGAGATGCAAGCCATATGTATCCGTTTTAGCTTGTTTTCCTAGTAAAACACGGATATTTGGTGTACAAATGGTTTCGGAATTTTCAAAAAATATTTTTTGGTCGTCATTTTTAGCTTTTTTTCATAGTTGACTTTTTGTTGACTTTTGGGTCAAACTTTACTAAAAAAATCACAACGATGGAAAAAAATTCGAAAAAATTTCAAAATACTTTTTAATAATTCTATCAACTCTACTAGTGACATCCCCCTTGTCTACTTGAGTAATCTCATTTTACCATTGCATGTACGTTTCGGTCAAACTTAGGGTGTGTAGCTACCCATGGGGTAGCAAGTCTTTTCCGTATTTATTATACATACCTAGCAAAATTGGTCTCATGTCATTTGGTCACCTAAACAACATGATATAATTTAAATAGTGCAGAAGGGAGTTAAGCTACTAATTTGGGGGGCAATTAATTTTTGTTGCTTAGTTAAATCTGAGAACTTAAGGGTAGCTAGAGTCTCTCATTACTAAGCTAACAAAATTGGTTTGAAGTTGTTTGGACATGCAGAGTGATAGAAACAAACAATTCTGGACAGAAAACCTTCTGTTGCAAATATCTTACCATTTAATGGTTGTTAACCTAAATGGGGTGGGACCAGTGCCGTTGGATAGATAATTTAACAAGCTACCAGTACACAAAATTTCATAATTTTTGAATGTACCAATCTCTAGATATTGATTTCCAATTAATGATAAGCATTTCTGAGTACTGTTTTCTACGTTAACTATTTTTTTCACTACCTAGGTTAAACACAAAAATATGGGACCAGTTGCATTTCAAGGGTATTTGGATTAGTGAACCACCAGAAGTGGTTTGAGACCATTTGAGTTTGCATTATTAGAGATATTCATGTTTGATCATTAAATGGGCAGAACACTAAATTCTTTACCAAATAATCTATAAAAATTTAAATAATATGAGACCAGTGTCATTGGATAGAGATTTAAATTTTTGAGCTAATGGCGTTGGATTCATGTCATTTGGATAAATAGATCAAAAGATATGAATTTTCTAAGTGTTAATGAATTTCTGGAATTCTGACAAAAGTGGGTAAAAGAGAAGGGGTGACGTCGGAGACGTACTCTCGGCAATACGCTTCCCAGAGGGAGTGGCGCACTTTCCCAAAATGTGCGTCCACGCTTAGAACAGACGAAGGGGTATGCGCCCAGAGCCGTAGATCTTGCGATGGACGGCCGAGGAAGAGCCACGTCGGCTGACGCCGGCGGTGACCATTCCACACGGCGGTGTCCGCTCCGGTCGTTGCAGAGGACGTGTGAGCTCGCCGCCGGGAGCTAAAGAGCTCGCCTGGACATGCGCCGAGCATGGGGAGGCTCCAAATCGAGTCGCCCATGTAGGGGGTGCACTGGTTCGTGGTGGGGATGGCCGGAAAGATGGACTCGTCAGAGGGTGGCGGCGGCCCGATTCGGTCGAGGACGAACTCGAATCTGCAAGGGATGAAAGCCAAAATTGGAGGGTGCGTGAGCTCTCTGGGGTGGTCTTGAAGCTAGGGAAGGAAATGGCGAGGCCGGAGGTGGTCTGTACCGGCACGGCGACGGGAGGGCGCTCGAGGCGGAGCTCTGGACGGAGCTGGGGGAGTAGAGGGTCAGAGCAGCAGCCGTTCGGCCTGGGGGCGATTGGGGAGGAGTGGAGGTGGTGCGAGTCGATAGCAAGGCATGGGGTGCTCTTAAATAGACCCGGGCGCGGTGCACCGTGGGCGACGTCCATGGCGGACGTGGTTGAGCTCGGGCGCGAGGGCCTGGGCAAAAGTGCGGCGCCGTGATGGTGCGGTGGCGTGATAGGTGCGTGATAGAGCAGGTGGCGTGCGTGATAAGGGTCCGGAGGGCAGGACAGGGGGTAGGGCCCGACGACCATGGCGTGTGTTCGATAGGGGACAACGTCGCGGGCGGCACGGGCGGCATGCGGCCGTCCATGGTCGACGATGTGCAGGGCGAGGGAGGCACGGGAACGGCGCCTGCGGGTCGAGGGTGTCGTGGCGCGCGTGCAGGCTGTCGGGGCCGGCTCGAGCGGGTGCTGGTCTGGCCAGGGTGGCCGAGGTATAATGGTGCACGCCAGGTGCTTGATGCCTGGTCGGCACCCAGAGCACCGGCGATTGCGGGCAGAGGGAGGGGCCAGGAGCAAGGGGGTTTAGCTGGGGAGTGTCCAGGTGACATGTGTGAGCTCCAGGACCTGATGTTACACGGTTTTCTGGCTTTGGGGGACAAAGTGAGCATGTGGTGGCCATGGCCATGTCTTGGATGTTCTAGGGTTAGGTTTAGGTCATGGGGGTGCTTGAGCTTGTCCAGGAGGTGTAGGAGGTTTAGGGACAGGTGCTGGACAAGAGGGGACAAGTAATGGACAAGCTTGGGGGCTGCCATTGATTATAGGGTAGAGGGTATTATTTGAGACTATTTGCCACTATTTGAATTTTAATGCCAAAAGAAAGAGAGGGGAGCAAGGGTGCAATTTCTGTGAGGAATAAGGGTAAGTGTTGGAATTTATTTTTTTCAGAGTTGACACCAACAATGGATATTCCATTTTTGGCCAAAAAGGATTTGTGGGAAAGGTATAAGGTTTATTATTTCATGTGTCGCTTTCTTGTCTTCCTAAAAAGATTAGTTTGGGAGAAGAAAATATTTGGGGGAAAAAGATGAATCCTTGCTGGTCTTTTGTGTTTCTCCAAATAATGATCATGACAATTGATCTTATTCAAATTGAGTTGGTGAATTGGTTTAGAATGCATAAATCAAATGCATACGGTCTAGTTAATATTTTGACTCCAAATTCATATAGGGCATAATCCCTTATAAATTTGAGTAGAGATGATCCACAAAGGATCACCTTGATTTCTTATTTTTATATAAAAAATAAGTAGTTCACTAAGATTTTTAAATAGGGAAGAAAATAATATATTGGAATCAAATTGATCCTTATTTATTAATATGGATAAACCAAGTTTGAATTTGGTATTTGGTTTTTAGTTGGATCATTCTGGATCCACACCCACGAATAACATCAAACTACCAGTAATGCACTTCAAAAAAAAATATAAATGCCAACCTATAAAAGTTTTTTATTGCCACAAAATTTGATCTTTTTATCTATTTCTCTCAACAGCAATGAAGATAGGTCCAGAGATGTTTTGGTCAAGATTTTGAATTAGGAAAGGGGGGTATTGATGCTCATTTGGGTCACACATGACCATGAGCAGGCCAGGGATTTTTCTCAAAATTTTAGGAAATACTTTTGTTCACAACAAAATAATTTAATAAACAACTCTAGTCTTGTTGAAAATAGTTAATAACAATATTTAACACAAGCAAGTCAATACAAAACAAACCATTCAACAAGTCACCACAAACAAGCGAAATAACATACCATTCAAAACAAGACACTCAAAGAGTTGGTGAGATCAAGCACAAATAACTATAAAACAACAAAATCCATCACCCTTAATATAATTAGGTGGTTTAGTAAACACACACAATCATGACAATATGATGTTAGGAGATTCTCAACTCATGACTTTATAATTTTATATGTGGTAATATACTTCCCACTTGCATTAGTCCAAAGGGTGTTAAAAAATATAAGATGTTGATACCTGCAAAATAACAAGGGTGAGAATAGGCAGGGGATATTATATAGATCTCCTTAGTTTTGGGAACACTTAAATTTTGGAATACTTTTACTTTCCCAAATAATAGGTATTTTTGGTTGTTGTTGAAACCAAAGTATCTTTGAAATGGAATTTGGCCAGAATAAGATTGGAAATGATATATGGATTATTTTTCTTGTCATGACATGATCATCAAGATTAAATATATTTTTATCTTGGTTGAGTCCTTAGGTTAATATTTATTGGTCAAGCAACTTTAAACAATAAGTCATGCAAGCTCAACAGAGCAATAGGAAGGAGAACACAATCATTACTGAAGCATTTCAAAAAGTTTTTGTTGGTTCATAATTTTAGGTTATTTATAACCGTGCATTAAATTAGTTTCAAAATTTGGAATGTTACAGCCTCCATCACGTCTCTCTCATTTGCATGTACGAGATATGCAACCCTATCTTGTTGTCTTCGGGAATGAGATTGTGTTTAACGGAGTGCGAGTTCCCCTTGCCCGTGTGCGTTGAGCTATTTATATAGGATCAGAAAGATTGCAAAGCAGCTAATGACTCGATGAGCAAGTTTTTGGTGCAAGCGCATATATGCGGTGTGCACGATAATTGGGGCCTTGGGAGCCTGTTACAACCACTAGTACAGATCGAGCAATTCAAGGCCCCCCGGTCGCACGCGTATGCACCTTTCCGTGTGCATTATCCCATATCGCTTACACTTTAAAATTAAAGCCGTGTGCGAGGCTTCGAACGGTGTCTGCTGGCCAAATATCTGCATATGCTTTTATTTCAAAAGCGTGTGCTAGATATCGCACACGGCTTTATAGTACGAATCGTGTGTATTGGTGTGTATTATCGCACACGATGGGAGTAACGCTGCTCGTGTGTAATGGTGCTGATATATCGCACAATCTAAACTATTTATGTCGTCGTGCTATCGCATATATTAGTTTGATGTAGTCTTTAGTATAATACTTCGTCTTCCCGCTTCTTTCAGTAATCTCACTAAGTATGAAATATCATGGTGTTCCAGCCTTTTTACTTTTTTCCTGCTTGAGTATAAATTGCTTCGACGGACATGTGAAAGAACAAGCTAAGCCCGGATGTCGCCTAGAGGGGGGGGTGAATAGGCGATTAAAACTTTTTCTAATTAGGGGCTTGATAATTGCGGAATAAAACTATGTGTTTAAATTAACAAGCCAACAACCTAATTACTAGGCTCACCTATGTGCACCAACAAACTTATGCTAAGCAATTAAAGCAACAAGGTGATAGCTAGATATGAACTTCAAGTACGAAGGCTATCACAATGTAAATTGCATAAGTAAAGCTCGGGTATAGAAATAACCGAGGCACGCGGAGACGAGGATGTATTCCCGAGTTCCTCCTTGTTAAGGGAGTACGTCTCGTTGGAGGGGTGTGAGCTCGCCACAAAAGGCCTACTCAAGATGCCACAAAGGCCTCACCCTATTCTCCGATGAACCTCACCCAAGGGATTGGTTCACCTTCCACTATCGGAATCCTTCGGGGCGGATTCCGGAGCCCTTTTACAACTTTTCTTGGGGCACACACCCACAACTCAATTGGGGGCTCTCATACTCGTGCTGAAGCTTCACAACTCGAAGTCTTCGCGGCACCTCCAACTGTCTAGGGTACACGATGCACCCAAGAGGCAACAAACTCTTGGGAACACAATGCACCCAAGAGTAACAAGCTATTCAACCTTCAACTTCACGTATCACCGTGGAGAGAGCAACCCGATGCAACTAATGCAAGAGGCAAGAACACACGAAGTGGTCAAGTCCTTCACTCTCAAATTCCAACCAAGCAACAAATGCTTTGGGGGGATTAAGAGAGGAAGAACAAAGGGGATGAACACAAAGCAACCCCCAAATCTAGATCCACAAGGTTCCCCTCACTTAGAGGAGAATTTGATTGGTGGAATGGTAGATCTAGATCTCCTCTCTTGAAACCCTAAATTTGGGCAAAATCATTGGAGGGGAAGAGAGGAATCAAGCTCACGAGGATTAGAGCAAAGGGGAAGAGCAAGAACAAGTGAGCAAGGTATGTAACCAGGTTTTGGGGGGGAAGGAGGCTTTTTATAGCCTCCCCCAAAAACTAGCCGTTGGAGCCTGTCCAGGCCAGAGACTCCGGAGTAAGTGACCGGAGACTCCGGCCTGCTGGGTCATCGGGGAGGCCGGAGATTCCGGTCCTTGGGGCCGGAGACTCCGGCCAGGCCGGAGACTCCGGGAACCCTCCGGGGTAGCTCCGGACCCCTATCCAGAGGCGCACCACACAGATGCAAAGAGCGGAGAAAAACCTGGGGCCGGAGATTCCAGGTCCCTTGGGCCGGAGACTCCGGTCCATCTCCGGGGTACCTCCGGACCCCAGTCCAGTACCGCACCGCAGCGACGACGTTCGGCAACGAAAAAATCAGGGGGCGGAGACTCCGGGTCCTAGGGCCGGAGATTCCGGGGTGGGCCGGAGATTCCGGGCCCTCTCCGGGGTAGATCCAGCAGAAAAGCATAACCCCATATCTTTTGCAAATGGACTCCGTTTTCGATAAGCTTGGGCTCGTTGGAATCGTCACAATGAGCACAACAAGATTATGCAGAGAAACATCATGGTCCAACAAAATATTGTAAAACCAAAAGGGGAACATTTAAAAGCTCTTTTTCGCAAACCGAAAAACTTCTCTTTTGCAAATGAAGTCCGAAAAGAGTAAAACCAATTTTGTTCGAAAGAGGACGACAAAAGCAACCTTTGAGAAAGGCAAACGAGCAAAGGAGATTTTGCAAAGTGTTGGAAGGGTGAAACCTTCCACAAGGATGAACCGGCAAAATCTCCAATACCGAAAACACAATTGAAGACGCATAAGCAAACCGTTTTCGGTGATCTTAGCCTTGTCATGACAAGCACGACAAGCACCAAGACCAAACTACGATAAGAGCCAAATAAGAACCAATAAAGATGATGGTAAGGATGCAAGGATGCAAAGGTTTGAGCTCTCCACGAACGATACGATCACGATACTCGGTCGAGAGCCCCTCTTGATAGTACGGCTATCTATCCTATAACCCGGTCTCTCAACTAACATCATGAGACCGGTAAAATAAAAGCCCTATCAAGATCATACCTTTGCCTTGCGCATTAATCCACTTGAGGTCGATGAAGACGATCTTCATCTCCTCAAGACGAACCACCTTTCTTGATTGCGCCTTGCTTGGTGAAGATTCACATGACGCTCCCCCATACACCAAGATGGGAGACGCTCTCTTCGGCATAACTTCACTTGAACTTGAGTGTTGATCAATCCGCACATAGCCTTGATCAACACAAACTTCTTCTTCTTTTTCTTCCCTTAGCCTTGATTCCAACAAATGGAGATAGAGCAATGCAAATGGACACATCCTACAATTAGCTCAATGCAAACATTAGTCCATAGAGATTGTCATTAATTACCAAAACCATGCATGGGGGCAACCATGCACTTTCAATCTCCCCCATTTTGGTAATTGATGACAATCCCGTTTAAGAGGGTTTATATAAAGAATAAAGCAACCTTGCACGACAAACAAGCAAGGATGCAAAGCGCATTAAAGGCAAATGCAACAAAAGCACATAAAACCCAAAATCCTTTAAACCCTCTAAACTTCTCCCCCATTGGCATCGATTGCCGAAATGGGAAGAAAAATATAGAGAGCCAATATAATATGAGTTCCTCCATAAAGGTGTGCAACTCTCAAGATATGAGTGAAATCAAATGCACTTATTCATTGACGAATAATTAGAGGAAATCAAACTATATTGAGGATCCAAAGATTGCAAAAAAAATGAAATCATTTTAAACATCTCCACAAAGGAGAAAAGCAATCGAAAAGATCCAAAGCGAGAGTTCTAAATGAAAACGGAGAAGCTCCCCAATTTTCATAGCACATAGCTCAAATTTATCTCATTGTATATAAATGAACTTCAAATATATCAAATGCATCACACATATCACTAAGGGAACAAGAGATAGTGGAGATGCTTTAAAATAGGCAACAAGTATCACAATGAAAGAATATCAATTGAAGAAAGGTTTTGCAAATTCAACACACATATCACAAAAATATATTAAGTGAAGGAAAAGCCAAAACCACCACAATTGCATATAAGAGCTTTCATGCCAAGAGGCAACCTACACAAGGTTGAATACTAGAAAGGTATGCATGGTATAGATACCTGTTACCGAGATGCATTGAAGATGAAGATGATGAGAGTTGGTTTGTCATCAAAGCTTGACTCCGACAATCACACGGTGAGAACACCTTCCTTATGAATGAGGCAAGCATCCAATGCATCTCCATTGTACCTAAAACACAATTAGAGTACAAAATGGTTCCCAAACTCATTGGGTCCCATAGTAGTTAGATAAACTACAATATATAGGAAACACTCCACGTAAATATGTGCATATAGATATGAAATTGAATTTCATGCACATCTTAGCCGATTTAGGATTTGGTGGAGTATCCCCTATATATTGGAACTAAAAGGACTAGCATGCCATATAATATAAATGTTAAAGGATATACATACAAAGTCTTTCAAGATCCAAACGAGATACAATTTGGACAAAAACACCAAGTAAACCAAGAAGAGAGCACACGAGAGTGTGACACTAAAGGTTGTCCAAATTATATCAAACTCCAAATCAACACATGATTGAGGAAAAATCAAATCAACAAATGATTGATTCCAAAACACATCAACACATGAAGTGTGATATCAAAAGGAATCAAATCAACACAACAAATGTTCGATAAGACACCAATTGAAGATAAGATACCAATTAAAACAAAAAATATCAACTAGGAGAAAAGATACCAAGAAGAGAATGATACTTGACCGAAATCAAGTAAAGTAAGATAAAGCAAAAAGATATCAAGACTCCCACAATAAATATTAATTGGAACAAAATCTATGGAGGAGATATTAAATTCCAATTAATACCAATTGAAGGTACCAACACAAGATAAAGAATCAAATGCCAATTTGAAAAGATCAAAAATTGATAGATAGGTTAGTGTTCTAAATAAAAAGGAATGCTCCCCCAATATTCATGCATTATCTTTGATATTTGCATTTGAATACAAAATGCATGCACAAGGGATCATAACTCTCCATATTTTATTTACAACACTAAACACTACCAATTGAAGAATAGGATCCATTCAAAAGGCAAGGAAGGCAATAGATAGATCAAATTAAAGCAAGAGCCAATGTGAAGATGATCTACAAAATCCACCACAATTACTAGAAACCCTTGTCATGGACAAGGAGTATACGGAGACATTTCTCGGTGGTATATAGGAATGATGTTCAAGACCAACTCCACAACAAACAAATATATGGCAAGAGATAAGAGTTAAAGCACCATATTTTGAAAAAGGTTTGTTGGTAGTTTCAATTATTCGAACCAACCGGCAACGCCATGGTTAAAACAAAATGAAACAAATGGGTTCTCACATAATATATGGAAATGCATATTAGAGAAAAACCACACCAAGCAAACCCATGCAAACAAGAGCCAAAAGAAAATTGGAACTTGTTCGAGCAAACATGCCACATAGGAGAAAGATAATTTGCAATATCAACTCTAAGTGGCAAACCTCAAATGTTCACATTTTTATGGTATTGTAATATGCACATAGCTTATTACTCCCCCATAATGTGATAATTCATTTTATTTTTTAAACAAGAGGCAAATAAAACCAAATAGAGAAATTAATGGACATTGTAGAATTTGAATTTCTCATGAATATGACATACCACATAGTAGCTAGATAATATTGAAATATCAATACTAGGTGGTGAGCCTCATGTACACACATTTTTAGGTTTGTGAGGTGCACAAAGCACATCACTCCCCCAAAATGGGATAGTCCATTAATATCTCAAAGAGCCAAATGAAAACCACACAAGATTCAATAAAGCTCAACACACAAATAACACATACATGATATACAACTATCATACACAACCTTGAATAACAAGACAAGTATGAAAGTAGCATATCACATACAAGCACATATTAGGAACAAAACTAACACATGCAAGGGAGCAAGCAACTTTCAATGAATATATGAGTTAAATACAAGTTACCGCAAGGAGGAAGTATTGGATATGAGATAGAGCAATATATTCCAATTGACTTGGCTTGAGAAATAAACCATGAAGATCCCTCAATTCTTCAAAAGTAGCCAAGTCACCAATGTCCTCCATAAACACCTATTGATCAAGTTGAAGCTTGTTGGTCCCCAACCAAGTTGGGTCCTAAGAGGTTAGTCACAATAGGCTTGGGAACCCAAATGGTGCTTTTCATGCCACCACTTTGAGCTCCCACATACTTGGCAAACACATTGCCAACTCTATCCTTCCTAAGAGAATATGCATCATCAATTATTATAGGAGAGGAAGAGATACCGATAGTGCATGAAGAAGCAAAATGACCTTTGCCACGGCAAAGGTAGCAACACCGACTCTTCTTCTTCTTCTTCTTAATAGGCTCCTCCACTTGAGGAGCATTGACTTGAGTCTTCTTAGGAGGTGGCCTTTGTTCAACTCGTGGTTGAGCACGAGATTGAATAAAAGGCCGCTTCCCTAGTTGCTTATCACTAAAAGGCTTCTTCTTCTTCATTGGGCAATCCCGAACGTGGTGCCCTTCAACCTTGACCTTGAAGCAAGTGATCTTGGACGGATTCTTGACTTGAACTTGGCCCTTCTTCTTCTCAACCTTGGACTTGTTCTTGATGTTGGAGTTGAATCCAAGTCCACTCTTGTCATTAGGGGATTGTTGCACACTCAACATGTTGTCAAGTGCACGCTTCCCTTCATGACGCTTTTCCAAGCCTTTCTTCAAAGAAGTGGCTTGGGCCTTGAGCTCTCCTCTTTTCTCTACATGGTTAGTGACAACACAAGTACTAGAGGAGGTAGATGCATCGTTGTTAGAGCAACAAGGCAAAGCAAGTAGTTCATCACAAGATGTACCAACATTTTTAGTGGATGAACTACTAGGACTAGCACATGGCAATATAGCATTATTAATTAAAGTTGTGCTAATATTCACATGAGGCTCACTAGATGTTACCTTTTTAGTGATGGCCTCATGAGCTAACTTTAGACTAGCATAGGAAGCTAGAAGATCATCATTAGAGCTAGATAGCTTTTTATGACTTTCTTCCAACTCCCTATACTTGCTAGTTAGCAACTCAAGTTGAGCCCTTAGCTCAACGTTCTCCTTCAAAGTAGATGCTTCACAAGAAATGGAGTTAGTAGCACAAGCATCATTAGCATTAGGGATAGAAGAAGAAAGCTTAGCAAGATCTTCATTTAATCTAGCATTTTCATTTTTCGTGACCTTATATTTAGCAATGGCATGGTCACGTTCTTTAATGATTTTAGCAATTATATCATTATGAGACTCCTCGGTAGATTCTAGTTTCTCCTCTAGAGAAGCACGAGTCTCTTGCTCTTCCACAAGAGCATCTTCTAATGATGCTTTTTCCATAGCATCATCTCTTTCGATCTTACCCTTTTCTTCTAGGCTTGCTTCCAAGGCCTCAATAGTTTCCCCACGCTCAATAAGAGTGCTCATGATTTCAAAGAGGTTAGATTGGGCACTTTTATTACTAGGAAGGGCTTTGAGAATCATTAGACCTTTATTTTGAAGAAGGGCATTAACTTTTTCCATATTATCTTCTTCATCATTATTATCATCATTGTCATTACTAGAAGAAGATTTAGCCATGAGACAATGAGAGGTGGATGAAGAAGAATAATTAATTTTTGAACTACTCAAGTTCAAATCTTGTTCCACAATTAATTGGGTTTCCTCTACATTAATATTCATGCAAGAGTTAGAGGGAACACAAGCATTTTTATCATTGGAACAAGATAAAGCAAGCATATCATCATTAGATTTATCTAAGCAATTTTTGGATGATATACAAGGACTATCAACACTAGCATGTATGACATTAGGAGTGCTAAAAGAGTTTAAGTCCAAAGATGAGGCATTGCAACAAGCTAGAGATAAAAGATTATCAAAGAATAGCTCACTATCAATATTGCAAGACCTATCACTACTCACCATCATATTGGATTGTGGCTTACCACATTTTGGTGAAGTAGACGAAGATGAGAACTCGTCACGGCCGGAGGTGGAGGGAGAGCAATCATCCTCAAAAGTGTTGGACACTCCATATTTTTCTTGAAGCTTGGTCCAAAGCTCATGGACATCCCGGAGAGGCATGATTGACTCAAACACAACTACACTCACAAACTTGCAAAACTCGTTAGATGCTAGAGCATCTAGATATAAGTTTTTCTCATCCTCTAAAGTTGTACTTTCGTAGTCCTTTGGAGGAGAAAAACCTATATCTAAGATCCGCTCAATATCGGGGTCCAAGACCCGTAAGTGACTAAGCATATGAGTTTTCCAAATATTAAAATTTGTGCCATTAAATCTAAACAAGGAATTGTGCACTAAATCCCTAGACGACATCTTAACTCTCTAGGCGGAAAATCCAAACAAGAGAGACGAGACTCTGATACCAATTGAAAGAACAAGCTAAGCCCGGATGTCGCCTAGAGGGGGGGGGGGGGTGAATAGGCGATTAAAACTTTTTCTAATTAGGGGCTTGATAATTGCGGAATAAAACTATGTGTTTAAATTAACAAGCCAACAACCTAATTACTAGGCTCACCTATGTGCACCAACAAACTTATGCTAAGCAATTAAAGCAACAAGGTGATAGCTAGATATGAACTTCAAGCACGAAGGCTATCACAATGTAAATTGCATAAGTAAAGCTCGGGTATAGAAATAACCGAGGCACGCGGAGACGAGGATGTATTCCCGAGTTCCTCCTTGTTAAGGGAGTACGTCTCGTTGGAGGGGTGTGAGCTCGCCACAAAAGGCCTACTCAAGATGCCACAAAGGCCTCACCCTATTCTCCGATGAACCTCACCCAAGGGATTGGTTCACCTTCCACTATCGGAATCCTTCGGTGCGGATTCCGGAGCCCTTTTACAACTCTTGGGGCACACACCCACAACTCAATTGGGGGCTCCCAAACTCGTGCTGAAGCTTCACAACTCGAAGTCTTCGCGGCACCTCCAACCGTCTAGGGTACACGATGCACCCAAGAGGCAACAAGCTCTTGGGAACACAATGCACCCAAGAGTAACAAGCTCTTCAACCTTCAACTTCACGTATCACCGTGGAGAGAGCAACCCGATGCAACTAATGCAAGAGGCAAGAACACACGAAGTGGTCAAGTCCTTCACTCTCAAATTCCAACCAAGCAACAAATGCTTTGGGGGGATTAAGAGAGGAAGAACAAAGGGGATGAACACAAAGCAACCCCAAATCTAGATCCACAAGGTTCCCCTCACTTAGAGGAGAATTTGATTGGTGGAATGGTAGATCTAGATCTCCTCTCTTGAAACCCTAAATTTGGGCAAGAATCATTGGAGGGGAAGAGAGGAATCAAGCTCACAAGGATTAGAGCAAAGGGGAAGAGCAAGAACAAGTGAGCAAGGTATGTAACCAGGTTTTTTGGGGGAAGGAGGCTTTTATAGCCTCCCCAAAAACTAGCCGTTGGAGCCTGTCCAGGCCGGAGACTCCGGAGTAAGTGACCGGAGACTCCGGCCTGCTGGGTCATCGGGGAGGCCGGAGATTCCGGTCCTTGGGGCCGGAGACTCCGGCCAGGCCGGAGACTCCGGGCACCCTCCGGGGTAGCTCCGGACCCCTATCCAGAGGCGCACCACACAGATGCAAAGAGCGGAGAAAAACCTGGGGCCGGAGATTCCAGGTCCCTTGGGCCGGAGACTCCGGTCCATCTCCGGGGTACCTCCGGACCCCAGTCCAGTACCGCACCGCAGCGACGACGTTCGGCAACGAAAAAATCAGGGGGCGGAGACTCCGGGTCCTAGGGCCGGAGATTCCGGGGTGGGCCGGAGATTCCGGGCCCTCTCCGGGGTAGTTCCAGCAGAAAAGCATAACCCATATCTTTTGCAAATGGACTCCGTTTTCGATAAGCTTGGGTTCATTGGAATCGTCACAATGAGCACAACAAGATTATGCAGAGAAACATCATGGTCCAACAAAATATTGTAAAACCAAAAGGGGAACATTTAAAAGCTCTTTTTCGCAAACCGAAAAACTTCTCTTTTGCAAATGAAGTCCGAAAAGAGTAAAACCAATTTTGTTCGAAAGAGGACGACAAAAGCAACCTTTGAGAAAGGCAAACGAGCAAAGGAGATTTTGCAAAGTGTTGGAAGGGTGAAACCTTCCACAAGGATGAACCGGCAAAATCTCCAATACCGAAAACACAATTGAAGACGCATAAGCAAACCGTTTTCGGTGATCTTAGCCTTGTCATGACAAGAACGATAAGCACCAAGACCAAACTACGATAAGAGCCAAATAAGAACCAATAAAGATGATGGTAAGGATGCAAGGATGCAAAGGTTTGATTTCTCCACGAATGATACGATCACGATACTCGGTCGAGAGCCCCTCTTGATAGTACGGCTATCTATCCTATAACCCGGTCTCTCAACTAACATCATGAGACCGGTAAAATAAAAGCCCTATCAAGATCATACCTTTGCCTTGCGCATTAATCCACTTGAGGTCGATGAAGACGATCTTCATCTCCTCAAGACGAACAACCTTTCTTGATTGCGCCTTGCTTGGTGAAGATTCACATGACGCTCCCCCATACACCAAGATGGGAGACGCTCTCTTCGGCATAACTTCACTTGAACTTGAGTGTTGATCAATCCGCACATAGCCTTGATCAACACAAACTTCTTCTTCTTTTTCTTCCCTTAGCCTTGATTCCAACAAATGGAGATCAAGCAACGCAAATGGACACATCCTACAATTAGCTCAATGCAAACATTAGTCCATAGAGATTGTCATTAATTACCAAAACCATGCATGGGGGCAACCATGCACTTTCAACATGGCCATTTGTTTATTTAGGATTCGTACAATGCCACACAACACAGAACCCATGGGAGATCGGGCATGGGGGACCTTCGTGGATCTCGCGCAGTCGGACTCGGAGAGAGCGACCGTGGCTCGGGTAGCTCAATCGACCTGCGTCGTGGGACTCGGAGGAGATGTTGTCCACAGCGGCCTCAATCGACCTCATACCGACTGAGGCACGGGAGGAGCTTTCCACAGCGCACAGAGCTGGGGTAACTTTGTTGACCTCACGGGGGGAGGAGCCCGAAGACAGCTATTCGGGTTCGTCGTCGGACGAGCCGCTGGCCAGCCCAGAGGAACTTGGTGGAGGAGTCCATCGCTTCGGCGAGGTGTGAGGTGCAGCGCGTGGTTGAAGAGTTTTTCACCTCTCTTGCAAGTACAGGGTGCGTGTGCTTTTGCTCGCCATTGCAGGAGGTAAAGAAGCAGACCCGGGTTTGAATGGGCGTCGCGGGAAGGCGTTTGGTCTAGTGGAAAGCCGGTAACTCCGGCAACCTGCTCGCCGACGTTGCCGAGGCCTCAGGCTCCGGCACATTGTCGAGGCCTTAGGCTTTGGTAACCCGCACGCCGACGATGCCGAGACCTCAAGCAATGGCAAGGACCCCGCTGGTAACAAATATGTCGTCGTCCTCCGACAAATATGTTTAGATAGGCATTAGGTGGAGCGCATCATGTTTCGAGGTGATGAGGAAAGGAGCACAGGACGTCGATGCTGTACAAACCCCTTTAGTTTGAGGCTAACAATCTTAGTGCAGTGTTCATCTTCGTAGAATACTTCAGTGTAGTCGCCCGTGTACATACATTGTTCATTTATGTATATGAAGCTTCATTCGTGAGTCCGAAACATCGTTTGCATGATTTCAGTCAGCAAAATTTGGTGGTCCTTCTTTCGGATCCAACCAATGGTTGGTTTATTTTGTTGAACTGCAATGTGCCATATGCACCTGCGTTTTTCCCCCTTCCGAGTAATCTGGGAGTAGCAGCGGATGGCTTCAGTACAAACAGACGGGTGAAATGTTTACTGAAACCAATAACAAAAACGAATTATCGAATAACCACAAAGCGCTGTTTGTACTGAACGATGAATTCTACACAGCAACCCTGTCGTACATTTCAAATTTCGATTTCATCCATCTAAGTAAAAATTTATATTCGGAATTGTGGGGCCCTCCTGCAGTAGGAGCATCCCCTTTAAAAATTAGCGTATGCTGCTATTTGCGGCGTGCACACGGTATTCTTTAGTAAAAGGCGAAAGAATAGTTCGCTTTGTGCTCACCGCGCAGCTGCGTGATTTCTCTTGTCGCCCTGGGGCTCCTTATATAGGCATCCCTCGGCAGCCGGAGCTCCTACACAAGCGAGGTGGTACTAATCTTTCCTGCGCTCTGTGCCCGCCGCGCCACTGTGGCTTCGCTAGCACAAACGGGCCAGGACCCTGATAGCTCCCACCAACCGAACACCACGGGCCAGGCCTGGAGAGCTTACCAGAACAAAAATAACCCAGTATCATTTCCATGACCATCGTTTTCTTTTTTCTAAAATGGAACTGCCCATTTTCCCCTTTAGCCTTGTTTAAGAACTAATTTGTTGTCAATATTTGGAAGACGTTATTTCAGTTAAAGAATTCCCTAGAAATGCATAGCTCAAGGTCAACGCGTCCTGCATTGGGAGCAGGACGGCTTGGGGACGACGCGAGAGCGCTGCGTTCGTCGTACTTGCTGTCCTCCGAGGCCACGCCATCTCCTCCGCTGGCCTCAATCGCGTAGGATCTGAGCCAGGCGGGCTCAGATCTAGCCATGCCTGCCCCTATCCTTCCAAAAGTGTTGCCGGCTCGTCGACGTGAGCTTGGAGGCCGGGGCGGCGGCCCTGGAAGGTGGACCGGGCGTCCGGCTCTCCGACGAGCGGCGCTGCGCTGGTGGTGGTTCTATCCTTGGCTGTGTGGATGGCGAGGAGCGGACGACGGGGAACCTGGTGTTGGCGGCGCTTCGGCAAAGGCGACTCCCAGATCGTGTTATGGAGGCCGGCTTGATCACAACGGGGGGATCCGAGATACCGGCTGTGGTGGGAAGGTTTTTCCGGGCGAAAGCCCAGCGTTTCGGCGCCAACGGCAGCGATGCCTGCGGGTGTCGTAACCCTCTTGGGGGCGCCGTTGTGGTTACCTTCTCCGCATTAGGGCTCCGAGTGAAAACCCTAGACCATCGTGGTCTCGACGACGGCGACCTGTTGCGTCGTGCCGTCGTCACCCTCTTGAGGGCGTCGTCGCGGAGTTCCGGTTACCTTCAGTCTCGGTTCGTTGTTATCGGTGGGCGAGTTCAGATCCTGGTTCGAGACACCTCCGACGCTGGCCAGGGGTATTCTCGGTGGCCTCCTATCTTATACACGTGACTATGTCTGTACCGTTCTCCGTCCTCGTTGCACGCTGGCAGGATCGGCGCTCCACGGCCCGGAGTGAGAAGGCAGGCAACCTTTTCTAGCGACAACTTGGTGGGTGTGGTGCGACTACGTCCGGTGATTTCACAAGGTGGTGTGGTGACACCTCTAGTTAGTAGTTTCGGTTGTTTCGTCGGGGTGTGACTACTCTTGTACTTTCTTTGTTATCTTTGATCTGCTTTGTAAGAGGATCCCTCGTCACTTTGTATCTGTTTGGCCGTGTGGCTTTATTTATAAAGTGGGGCAAAAGCCTATTTCGAGGAGGAACGCGTCCTGCAAAGAGATTTTCAAATATCAATGGCCATTCAAGTCATACAATATACTAAAGTCACATAATTTTCTCATGAGCCATTCCTACCAACCCCTGTTTAATCTTGTGGGTGCGACTGCAAGAATGTGCCACTAATAGAAGACCAAAAGGGCTGACAAGAACATTACACTTTTCCAATAAAGGATTAGTAGAAAATTTATTAAGAAGAAATGGAAGAAATGAAGCCAAAAGACGGAGCAAGCATGGAGAATGCGTTGGAGCCTCAACAGTATACAGCTGCCAATCCCCATCACTTTCCAAGAACAAATAAAAATTTCCAGTCTTGTCCTTCCCGGCGCCGGCGACGACCGCCGCAACCACCACCCGTGTAGGCGGAGAGCTCACGTGCCTGCCCGTCTCAGGCGTCGGCGCCGGCGATGGCGAGGCACGAGGCCTCGGGGGCGGCGACGGGGGTGGACTTCCACCTGCCGGAGGAGATCCTGGCCGTGATCCCCACCGACCCGTACGAGCAGCTGGACGTCGCGCGCAAGATCACCTCCATGGCCATCTCCTCCCGCGTCTCCCGCCTCGAGGCCGACGTCGCGCGCCTCCACCGGGACCTCGCCGACCGCGACCGCTCCGAGGCCGACCTCCGTGCCCGCCTCGCCGACTCCGACGCGCGCCTCCTCGCCGCCCTCGAGGACAACGTGCGTTCCTGTCGCCGAGACGTCTGTGCCCGTGAAATTGAAGACCTGTACTTATCTGGTAGTGTTTGATTCTCGGTTTGTAGGTGAGGCTGGTGAAGGAGAGGGACACGCTCGCCGTCACGGCCAAGAAGCTGTCGAGGAACTTGGCAAAGGTGCGATTCTTGTGTATCTTTCAGCCCCGATCTTAGTGTGTTTCCTGTGATTTCTCATCACAATGTTTGGATTTTAGCGTGGATTATTGCTGAACCTTGCTAATTTTGATTAGGAATGTGGATTTTAGTGCCTAAAGCTGTGATGTCGTTTGCTCATGTGGTAGAAAATTGGTGGAGGTGGGGTTGAAAACTCTGCAATTTCATGAAATTTGCCTTCACACTGCACCGTCACAAATTTCTGTGTATTTTAGTGTCACTCTGATCGAATGTTGCCCTTGTGATTGAATTACCAAAGTTGCATAATGGAAATTTCACAGCTTCAACCAGAAGGTGCAGCTAGTTTTGACATAATATTTTAGAAGATCAAATAGCTAACCAGTTTTGTGGGAAAAAATCGAAAGAATTGAAGTAAGATCGGTGGATGACGATTGCTTTACTGTTAGTTACACAAATCTATAATTTGATTCTTCACTGTGGCGTGGAAACTAGGAATGTTCTACTGTGAAGTTGTCTTGGGCAAAATACTGTTTCATGACTATTTACTCTTGGTTTTATTAATCAAATTGTTTGGGGTACACTAACTAATTATTACAAACATAGTACAAGCTCAGATTGTTCAAGAATCAACATTAATATGATTTTTTTAGTTTCATTGTTGAGACATTACTCAAGGTCTTTTGTTCTTTGCAGTTGGAGGCATTTAAGAAGCAGCTGATGAAATCACTTAGTGAAGATAATTTATTGGTGAGTCTTATTGATCAAAATCATCTTTTCTATTCGAAGATTTCTAGTTTCTATTGTGCTGGTCTTGTTTAGTGACAAAAAACATTACCTGCATAACTTCACAGCAATTATCAGAGACAGGCGAAGATCGTGATGTAGATGTAGAAAATAATTCGAGTGCTCGAATTTCTCCAGGGAAAGGTGTCGGTTAACCTCACAAATTTCAAAGCCGCTTCTTTTGAGCCATAGTTGTGTCTTTTCCTTGATTTCAGTTTCAATATTTGAATTGACAGATGAATTTTCAAGCAGCCGTGCCTCTTCAAATACTTCCAGCAGATCCACAATCACCGAATCATCCCAAGGTCGCATTAGTTAACTCTTACTTTAAATCATAACACATATCACATGTTATTTTTCGACCATCAGTCGCTTACTATGGAAACATTCACAGGATACCAGTTCTCAATCACACCATATGTAGCCTCAAATATAACTCCTGGTTCAACACCAATTATTTCATTCTCGGGCGCTTCCCCACTTGCCTATTCAACTGGTCCATCCACTCCGAAGTTCTATTCTGGTCCGACATCACCTACAAAATCTCGGACTGAAAGCCAATCAACATTTTCATCATGGAATGGATCAAGTAATCAGTATTCAGCACCTGTCTCTCCTGAACGCCGCTCATTCACAGGTTTTACACAGTGAATCTTTAATGGGGGTCTGGTACTCACTTGTGATAGTCCTGAACGCGTTTGTGTTTTCTTATCTGACCAGGACGACCTCGTATAGATGGAAAGGAGTTCTTCCGACAAGCACGGTTAGTTACTATGCTGTTGACACTATTCAGAAAATTTATAGTTTGTTCATCTCGTAAGAGTTGTGGCCACAAAATACCAGGACTCGACTTTCTTATGAGCAATTTGGAGCTTTCTTGGCAAACATCAAGGAATTCAATGCGCAGAAACAATCGCGAGAGGTAGCGTTGTTTACCCGTATTTACAACCACTCAGTTAATTACTGTCCACAAATTATGTAATGTGATGTTTTCTGTTTGATCTATTTGTACAGGACACACTGTCAAAAGCAGAGGAGATTTTTGGAACAGAGCACAAAGACTTGTACATTTCCTTCCAGAGTATGCTTAATCGCAACCAATCGTGAACATGTCACGGGCTGCCATGTTTCTTCTCTTATACAAGCAAGTTTATTCCGTTGTCATGCCTCTACAGACCAAATGAATATATCCTTCTGGTAGGCTAATTATGCCTTTACCATGCCATCTCTTTCCAAGAGAGCAATGTATTGGAGTTAGCAGTGTTCTTTCATTGATCACAAGATCATATTCTTACAAATCTGTGCATAGGCGACTGTAATTTGAGCGCGATCATCTCAATAACATGATGTAAATGGATATTCTCATGCATTTCAACAAGTGAATGCTGAGACACTGTCAGATTTTTTGGTCTGTGTAATTGGATTGTAAATTTGCCTAGCACTCCATGCCTTCCTGCTGTACACTCAGTTGCAGATAGATGCGTGTGTCTTGCGTCGTAGAAAGCTGTATGAAACTCTTAGTAATTGCATCTGTGCAAACTGCCAATTATTCTGGGTTGTGTTTAATAAAATGATTTTGTGCTTGTTTGAACGGCGAAAAAGCGTATCTACGCTAGCATCTGATAATATGTAAACAAATATATTCATCCCTCTATTTGAAATTTTGAATAGGGCAGTAGGCGTGAGGTGGTGACAATCATTTTCTCCTATGCATTTTGAAGAGGCAGATGCCTCTCGTAAGTTTTGTTCGTGAGGCAAGTAGAAGTATATATATATTTATTTATTTATTTTTAACGACTATTGAACAACAAGAAGCAAATTATCAAGGAAACAATTGTGCATGAAACAATTGAA
Organism: Puccinellia tenuiflora; assembly: GCA_012064385.1. Classification (NCBI taxonomy): domain Eukaryota; kingdom Viridiplantae; phylum Streptophyta; class Magnoliopsida; order Poales; family Poaceae; genus Puccinellia; species Puccinellia tenuiflora. The sequence goes on along the minus strand of QRDG01000855.1, from coordinate 130,814 downwards.
GGCTACCAGTGAAAAGTAATTGAAATAAAATCAATAGGAAACATAAATAAAAAGAAGTAGAAATTTCAGAGATTTCCTTTGAATGGTTCGGCAAGAAGAAAATTTAGGTGTGCCTCCCAATTCCCATAGAGAAGAAGAAAAAGGAAAAGGATTTTTCCTTTTTGAGTGGGAAAGTAGGATTTTATTCAATAGGCAGAATCCCCTACCACAGTAGGCCGCAAGGTCGGCCAAAATTTGACCAAAAATTTAATATTTTCAGAAACAATTGAAAAAATTCCAGTAATTCAAGTTCATATATATAAATAATCTGGGAAAGTTTGAACTAATTTGGGTGGGTGAATTGCGAAAAATATTGATTTGAATGTTCAGTTTCAAAGTTTAGCCGACAATTCAAAGTTTGGCCACAATTTGAAACTGAACATTCAAATCAATGTTTCTCTCAATCCACCCACCTAAATTGATTAAAACTTTTCAAGATTGCTTATATATGTGGATTTGAATTACGGGAATTTTCCATTTTTTTCCGAAAACTTTAAATTTCCGGCTAAACATTGAAACTGAACATTCAAATTAATTTTTCTCTCAATCCACCCATACAAATTGGTTCAAACTTTCCCAGATTGCTTATATATATGGACTTGAATTACACGATTTTTTTCAATTTTTTCTAGAAATTTAAATTTTCGGCTAAAAATTGAAACTGAACATTCAAATCAAGGTTTCTCTCAATTCACCCACCCAAATTGGTTCAAACTTATCCAGATTGCTTATATATATGACATGAATTACTGGAAATTTTTCAATTTTTTCTAAAAATATTAAATTTATGGTCGAATTTTGGCCGAAAAATTTCTAAGTCCTAGTGTAGCGCTTTAGCACCAAATGTATAACATTCCAAAAATTCTGAATTTTTTTGGTGCAAACATATACAATTTTTCTACATATTTTCTAAGATTCGTGGTCAAATGAAATTTGTGGTGCTCAGTGGCCAAAATGAGATTTAAAAAATATGTTAGCACCACACATATCATTTCATCATGAAACTTTACACCTATTTAGAAAAGATGTGCTTGTTCATCACCCAAAAAAATAAGAACTTTTGAAATAATTTACTATTTTTTCAAATTTTTTAATCAGGCAAGAGCATGTGAGCTCGAGAATAGAAACAATACTCCCCCTCAATGTCTTGTAACCAGGATGATGGTCAGACATCGGGCAGGAGAGGAGCTGCAGCTTCTTCCCATTAAGCTTCTCAGTCACAAGATCACAGCCTCGTTCATCTTGTTAAGCTCTTCACGTACATTTTTGAAGATTGGATAGCACTGACATTTCTGACATCTACATAAAGGATGGGTCAGGTCAATACCAATACCAAATGTATTGCATTTTCTGACGAGATGGTCAATGCATTCACATAAAGCACTTCTGCCTCAAGTGAGATGGCCTTGCATTGAAATCGAGAATGCCCCAGTATTGAAGACGCTTGCCTTCAAATATTTTGTGACCGTGAAGGTTCCGCAGGCGGTTAAGGAAGCCGATACTCGCGGCGAAAACAATAATTATGGAATTTATATTAAACTTCTATACTTTAAAAAAATCTAAACTTCTATAGACTTATTTTTAGCATTCTACGATATTAATTAGTACAATTTTATGTTACTTATTTGGCATATTTAACCAAATATCTAGAAGTGCTACAAAGTACCAGTTGTAGTGTTCTTTGGTATAAGGTTGTAATGTATCACTGAAAATAATTCTGCATTCGGCTAAATTTTAACTTTATTTTGTAACAGAAGTTTCATCTTGAATCAACTTTTAAAAATTGTATATAGTGTATAATTCTTTTGGGCAATGATCTCTAAAGGGTATGATCTAACAAATATCTCGATAGTGGTTTCTAGTATATGATTAGATAAGCATATTCATATAATTTCTAGAGTATACATTGGCATGATTTGTTGAAGTCTTTTCGCGGTCAAATATGTCTTATAACTTGTAATGGATTTAGTAATAAGTTGACAAGGTGTGTATGCTTTGTACTTAGTTATTAAAATAACATCGATTTGTGTAATCAATGATTATCATCTATTGTAATCGAGTGCCCCCACCAACTTTTAGAACAAAAAAATGTACAAACGATCTTTTTTTTAATCGGATTCCGGTACAAAATGTAGAACTTCCACATGAGAGATACTAGCATATTCAACTTTCCGCATACTATTTACTTGGTTTACCGTACGTGATTCACGGTCTGTGGTGTGGAGTTGATCCTGTAAATTGAGCATTTCACCTTTTTAGATATTCAATTGTATCTTATGCATAATAGATAACGGTATATATTGTTTACTTATATATTTTAGTATTTGGGTCCTTCTCCGCTCGGAGCCAGGGCGTCGCCCTATTTACCCAACCTATGGACCGTTCCTATCGACGGCGAGGGTTTTGGATATGGAGAATGGTGAGGCGGTTAGGGAGCATACGCTGGGGGAATGAAGATGTTACATATTGGAGGCGCACCCAGTAGATGGTGTTTTGTGTAACCAACCGGTAGAATATGTGTTTTGCGCAAAAACAACACCAACGGGTGGTGGTTTGTGCAATTCGCTCCATTTGCATGTGAGATTTTTTATATTACTCCCTCCGTTCCTAAATATAAGATGTTGTAGCTTTTACAAATAGAAAGTGGGACAGATGTATCTAGACATGTTTTAGTGTATATGTACACTACTTTTAGTCCGAATCTAGAAAACATGTGAAATGTCTAAAACATCTTATATTATGGAACGGATGGAGTATTTGTCAGATGAATGCAAAAATAGTTTTTGAAAAAGGAAGCATGTGTGCTCGCAGCACACTTGGATGTTTTTGCCTTTTATACTTTTTAATAATTTTTATTATTTTTTGGACTCTTTTTGTATTATTGTGGATGATTATCAATAGATCGGTGAAACTTTTCGGCAAAAAACAAAGTTAGCTGCGTGCTCCTCTGATATGGAACATAATATCTTATTTCTCTACCTTTATGGTAAAAACGATTTAGTAGTACTAATTCAATATTTGTATTTTTTGGGGGCGGGATTGTGAAGGCAGAGTTTTACAATTTCTCTGAGATACTCAACGGAATTTTTAATATATGCTCACCCAAATACGTGTCTGCCTCAAAAGTTGTTTAATTTTGTATGTAATTTGCTCGGAAAATTCCAAAATTCTTTGAAAATTTCAGAGGCGAAATATTTCGCTCTACGGAGGTCAGTATTTGACTTGAAAGCTGAGGGGTTTTCTGTTGATAAAAAAAAAATGTGTGGGGCCGCCGTTCCCGTCAATATATACGTGCCACGCCCCGGCGTTTTCTCCTCCCTAACTAGCTCCCTCCCTCCCTCCAAGATGACGTCTCGAAGGCAAGGTCTCCTTCCGGGGAGGCGCTCCGGCGAGTTCGGCTTCCCGATCGGCAGCCGCAAGCGCAAGCGTTTGGCGGAGTACCCCTGCGTGTCGCGGCTCCGGCAGCGTCGACTCATCCACTTCCTCTTCAGCCACGAATTCGTCCAAACCCATCGCGCGTACGTGCCCCTCCCCCGCTCGATTCCTCCATTGATCTGATTTCTTCTAGCTAACGCCTGGATACCAGTGGACAACTCGACTGATTCATACATATATGCATTGCAGCTTGATGGGCGAGACGGCCGTGCTGATGAACGCGATGCACCTGCAGCATCTGGCGTTCCACGGCCAGTGGAGCGACGCCGTCGACTACCTCTCCCGCTTCCTGCCGTCCGACCGCCCGCTGGGCGTCCACGGCCGCGCGCTCCTCCACTTCCTCCGCGTGCTCAGGGCCATCGACGACGTCGTCATCGAGGCAAAGGAGTCCCTCTCCGTGATCGCGGCCGTCACTGTGTGCTCGCGCCGCTTCGTCACTCCCAGCAGCCCTGCCCTCGCCAAGCTCCGTGCCATCTTCTCGTCCCTCATCGAGTCCAAGACACTAAGGTATCGATCATCCCAATCAACTCATCGAGATATCAGCAATACATCGTTTGTGTCGTTGATCCTCATGCATACATGTATGTTCGTAAATGCAGGGATTCAGTGGACCTGGTGCGCGTGAGGCACGAGGCGGCGTCAGATTGTTCATGACTTGGTTTATCGGACTCCAGAGCTGAAAGACCATATGCGCCCGTGCCCCGGCGGGTCGATGAATACGCAGAACGTGCTTCCCCTCGGATTCGGACACGCTAGGCACGCTACTGCCTAATCCCTTCCCAGCTTCTTCTTGGCTCTGTTTCTCGTTCTCCCCTACTCTGTGACTGACTGTCAGTCTGAATCTGCTGCATTTTTCTTCTTCTAGTTTCCGTCCGAGGCGCCGCGTCAAGAAACAGGGCGGCCAGGTCCCGGCGTCCGTGGTTGCCGGGATTTATCTTCAGAGGAAGAAGACGTATGTGCATCATACACTTTCTTGGAACGAGTTGAAATGCTCTTCAGTTCTGCTTTTTTAGTCTCTTCCAGGCATGCTTAATGCATGGTTACTCAGACTATTCCTTGATTTGTCTCGGCAGGCTGCCTTCTTCGACTTCAAGTGATCACTCTCAGGGGTTAACTCGCGGTACGATATCATCGTCACAAACATCTTACAGCTGCCTTTTTTCTGGCCTGTAATTATTCTGTATGGTACTCTGCTTATTGACTAACATCCCTTTTCTTCTCTCCAGCTCTGTCTCTCGATGCCAGAAGCCTTAGTTAAGGCCAAGGAATGGTTGGTGGACCTCGTTGGTATACAACTACTCTCCTGCTCTAGCTCTATTTTTTTAATTCATATATATGTCATCAATTCTAACTGTTCTCAACTTCTTGTTGATTCGATTAGGATCTTCACAATAGCAACTGATAAACTAATTATATGATCTTCAGATAGAAGCGTGGAAGCTGGTAAGCCGTGCCAAGGGGATCCAGTTCGATCAGCATGTAGCAAAGGTAACTTCCACTCTCCTTTCATCCACTAAACCTTTAGCTTACTGTTAGTTTATCAGTTGGTTTCCAAATAAAAACATTTGGTTTATGCAATAAGGGATCTCTAATGGCAGTAAATTGTTGAAATACTTGGGGCTATGCGTGCATAATAATTTTTCAAGCCACGATTTTAGCCCTGTAGTTTATTTCCCTGCAAAATTAGAATGAACTACTGTCTCAAGAATGATGAGGATGATGTACTGTACGGGGATGCAGTTATGAATTATTCTGCACACCAAGCATCGCTACCATTTCTCACTTCCGAAGTCGTTGCAGGCGCTCCGGGCCCGCAGACTGTTTTCTGTTCCATCCCAAGGCTGGCTGGAAAACCTCGCACCAAACTACTGACCGATCTTGGTAAATTAGCTGTACACCCTCAATTGTTTATGAACCAGTACTAAACTTTATCCACACACACACAATTAATCCCTTATGTCATTCTTTGTTATAGATCACCAAAATGCATGTACAAGACAAGTGGTCATATTTATCATTTATATTTACTCTCCCCATAGTATAATTTTGGTATATATTGTTGTCAATGATATATGTTCTCTTTCTTTGATGAACTGAAATAATCTCTCTTTTTCGCAATGGCAGTTATATTAAGAGACGCAAAGGAATGGATACTGTATCTTACTGGTAAACTAGACTCACCATGCAGCCTTTCATTTGCATAGTTTCCAGTTCATACATGTCGATTAATATTTGGTGGCATTGTACTATAGCAACTAATGAGCTTATGTTTGTAATCTACAGAGGAGCGACTGGAAGCCTGGCCGGACGCAAGTCAACAGTATCTACCTCAATATTTGAGTAAACCAGGTAGCTTCACACTCTTTCATCCACCGACTGTCATTGTTTCAAAAACTTCAGTTTGTTCTGTGTGTGGCTATCTAATCTGCTGGCATGTCTGACGGACGAACTCGTCATCGCAGGTGCTGTCGCTGCTCGACTCACCGTGCCTGCAGGCGCCCTCACAAGGCTCGCCGGAAGTTCTTCGATGTCATACGCAGAAGCAGGTAAATTAGTTGAAGCTTGCGCCATGAAATTAACCATGTGCAGACTGTTGATGAGTTCAGATAAAAAAAAGTGCAGAAACAAAAAAGCGTGAACCAGCAGCTTCCTTCTTCGCCTTTGGTCCTTTGAAATTTCGAGTCAAGGGAGGCTTGCTACTATAAACCAGTGATCGTGACCAGCATTGTTTTTGTGCAGGCATTGTTAATCTTTCAATCCAATGAGGCTGTTACCGGAGTCTACAGATGCATCTTGGATCAGGACATGCTTTGCCTAGAGGATTGTGCCGAGCTTACTTGCTGGCCAACCGAGTATGGTCTGCATACCAAATGTATAATCTGTAGCTTGTAGGAGTAATCTGTTACTGTAGTAGATCTTATGTAATAGACGTGTAGCTCATTCGCAAAAAAAAGAGTTATAACTATATTTTTTTTGAAATCAAGACTTATAACTACTATTGAACCGGTTAGAAGAGAAAACATGTGCTGTGTCTGCTGAATTCGTTGTGCTTGCCTTTACTTTAGTTTATGTCCATGTTCTTGTGGATTTGTGACTGCCCTGAGTTGGAAACGAACTCTTTGGACGCAAATCTTGTGGATTCCCGATCCATTTGTTACATCGACAGCTTTACAAAACGACACACATCTAGACTCTAACGCGTGTTCTAAGGGCCTGTTCGGATCCTCTCCCGCCCGCTTCAGATTTTCCAGCTTCACGGAGCACGGGGAGCTCGGTTTTATTAACTCCGGGAAAATAGCCTACAACTCCATCCGCTCTGCTCTTCCGGCTCCGCGGAGTTACTGTGTTCGTCCACCTGCTCCCGGAGCGCGTTTGTGGAGTGGCGAGGATCCGAACAGGTCCTAAAAAAGAAAAAACACACAGTTTTAAGAGCGCGAGAGATAAAGAGACAGTAACAGTTTTAACATCATCCGTTTTCTGGCTTTACTCGTTCCAGACGAACAGGTCAAGAACATGAACTGCTGTTTCATGAACCAGATTCCACCTTTCATGTCAAGGGGCAAACAGATGCCGACCATTCGGGTCATAAAACAGATCATGGAATGAACCAAAAGTTTCCTAGAACTTCATGACATTTCTTCAGCAGGATGTACTGCGCCGTTCTGGCCTTTACACATCTCACTGCAAAAAGAGGTCAGGCAACCAACACGGCAACACAACTATAAGTTAGACACGGACCTGAAGTACACGCACACTGACGCAACCACCAAAACGTTTACAAGTTCAAGCCATACCATGCAGTTTGTATATATTCTACCCGACCAAGCTAAGTGACACCGGCCGACAAGCCGGTGTCAGATGAAGAACATGTTGTCCTGAAGATCCACATGCAGCTTCGGGAAGTTAGCAAACTCAGAACCACCCGCGGAGGAGGCTGAGGACGACGAACTGCGCGACTGGGGCTGGGTCGCCATCATGGCCTCGTAGTATTGCCTACCGCGGTACGCCGCCAGGTCGGCGTAGTAGACAGGCGGCGCCAGCGACACCGGCTTGGTGCAGCGGGCGAAAAGGAAGCAGAGGTTGTACACCATCTTCTGCAGGGCGTCCGAGCTGAAGCCGTGCTCATCCATAAGGCTGTAGTAGTGTGTGGGACGGCTCGTCCCGATCAGCCCACTGTGGCTGCACAGGTAGAAGTCGTATGCCGAAGGGTCGATCACGCCGGTGTCCACCACCGTGCCGGGGAGAATGTTGCCGTTCTTCAACTGCGCCTCATTCCTGTCCTTGGGGAACAGCCGTGTATGGTGCCTCTTCTTGGCCACGATCACAGTGATCGTCGGCGAGTAGCCCTTCACCTTGATCCCCTTCTCCATGTCCGCAAGCTCCTCATTAAGTACCATCTCGAACTGCCCATCACTCACGCCATCACGGAAGTAAATGATCTTCTGAGGCTTCATGCCGTTCTTCTTCTCAAAGACACTGATGAGCTCTTGGCAAATCTCACCGAGGTGCTTGATCACCTCACAGCGGTTCGGCTGGGCACGGATTCTGGGCACATACTTGCTGGCCGCACGATCAATGGACGCAACCACGGCTGCTATCGACGGACTTTCCCCATTACCGGGTCCCGGGTGGTTCACATCCGCGCCGATGAACATGAAAGGTGCACCGGTGTCCAGTGGAAGCCGCTCATAGAGCTGGATGTTGCTGCCCCCGAGCTTGCCGTTGATCTTGAGAGCAAGGTTTGACATGTACTGGTCCTGGCCCTGGGGTTTGTTTGCGACAGTGCTCAGGAAACACTGGGTTTGGATCCCCAGTTGTGTCTCGCAGATCAGCTTCAGTGTCTTGTACCCAGGATGCTGATCAGACATCGGGCAGAAGAGGAGCTGCAGCTTCTGGTTCTTCTTCACTGCAGCCTGCTTTGCATTGTTAAGCTCCTCATACAGTTTGCGTGGATCCGATAGTACTTTCATTGTTGACAGATGCACAAAACATGGCTCCTTGAACATCCGAATGCCAACGTCACAGCACTTCCTCACAATATAATCAACAAACATGTTACCATCAAGCCTCTGCCAGGATTGAGATTGCCCATGACTGAAGTCGAGAATGCCCCAACACTTGAGTTCTTTGCCATCTACCAATTTCTTCTTCACAAGGTTCCACTGGCAGTTCTGATCAACATTGAATTTGTTGGGCTGACCATTTGTGGTGCCACCGATTTTCAGGGTGGGAGGAGGAAGGACCCTACCCGTGACTTCCATCATCTCTACATCCAAAGAAATCCCAAACTGTTGAGCTATTTCTCCCCTGCATATAAAATGGCGATTAGTACCTGATAACAAACATCAGTTCTTTTGTACACAAGACCATCTTTTTTCATTTTTCCAGACAAAATATGAAGATCTGTTCTCAAGTATGTATTGTGCCAATTAGATAATAAATAGTATGATAGAAAATGACAAAATATCAAGAACACAAAACAGAGAAGAACAAGAGTTGATAAACATAACAATGAAATGATTACAGTCTATAGTGTCTTTTTCAAGAATATATTAATATGTGTACCTTGGTAAAGGTATTAACAAAAAGGAGAGCATTAAATCTACTTTCATAGTACCGGTTAAATATTGCAACAGGTTTAACTAAAAGGATGGTTAAAAATGTGTGGACAGCAGAAAGGGGTTTGAACTCAAACAGTTACCTGCAAGGCCCATCTCTAGCTCTCACCGCATCCATAATATTCTGTTTCCGGTCACCTGCTTTAATTAAAGCCATGGCTTTCAGCCGTTTATCGGTTTCCTTACTCAAATCTGCCTTGGGATACCTCTGTCCTTCAAGAAGAATACAAAGCTCAATGGGCACATAATTTGGTTTGTCTTTGCTCTTGCTCAAATCCAAGCATGGAAGCATCTGATACTCAATCACCTTGCCATACTGCTTAGCAAAATAGTCAACAAGCCTCTTCATCTGCCCTGATTCCGAATCTAAAAAGGTGATCTGGCTGGCAGGCAAATCAGTCAAGCCTTGAATAGTGTACTTCTGGTTAGTCTTCCGGTGGCTCACAGTAACACGTTGGCCTTTGAGCTCATACCCCAAATCATCCAGTTGAGTCTTGTTTAGTGCTGTCCTGTAGTCAAGGGGCCTTACGACCTGCTTGACAAGATCCAGGACACTTCCAGCTTTGCGAAATGGCATAACTGAATAGTCCACACATAAGACCAGCCCTTTCTGCGTGTGTTTAAGGGTCTGCTGGGTTCCTGACAAAGCCACAACACCCTGCCCGACTTCGTAACTGCTTGCCGGTGAATAAAATCCCTTACCAAGTATTATCTTGCCCCAGGAAGATGCCTCGCGCACAACGACATCAAGACCTTGTAAGATCTCCCTAGGCACAGGCAGCTCTGAAAGTTGGCTTAAAGGAAGCTGCTTCCTGAACTCTACTGATACAATGTAGGTCTTCGAACGAACTCTGACACGAAATAAGCCTTCTGGCAGTTGGGCAGAAGTAAATAGATTTCTTTTTCCATCATAAGCAACAGCTGATGAAAGCCGCCGAAAGCTGTCATCCTTGAAAAGCTCGGCCTTTGCAGAAAGAAAATCTGCCTTGGAGAGCTCCTTGCCTGAAGCCTTTGCAGATGCTGGATCGAACTTGATATCTATGTCATAGTGAAAAATGGTGGACACCTCTGGGTATTTGACTGCGAAGTGGTTTACCAAAAGTTTGACTTTGGATTGAAATAATGATCCTCCAGCATCAGGCCTTGTCATTGGCACCCTTCCGCCACTTGGAGACACAACATCTTGGGGAGCTAACGGTTGTAATTTTGCCACTTCTTTGGAGCTAATGCGTTCTGGCGTAAAAAAAGGAAGAGCAGTTAGAACATAAAATGTAAGTTTACACAAGGCAAATACTCAACCAAGCCATGTTTCCCTCCCAATATATGTTCTCATACAAAATTTCCCCAATTCGAGTAAATTTAACATGTGGTTCACTTTTATGCAAATTTCGCATGTACAAAAAATGCCAATCCTTCAGAACATTGAATAGTAATTAATTAATTATTCCTTGCACTGCATTGCAATTCATTTCATTTGGTCCCCGTAACGCAAATAGGTCATCCAAGAACGGCCTTTCTTTTCCATTGTCTCACAAAAGCACAACATTACGAAATTCTGTCTATATCAACAAAGGATACTGACTAAACAACACCTACTTAAAGATGCAGACAATAGGGCGAGGTGTCTCATTAAAACTTTCTCGATACGTTTCCTGTGTAAGGACACACGAATTAAATGATGTCATGAATCCTCCCAAACTGCAAGCTGGCAAAAACAAAATAAGGCTCCTTCAGATCCTAGCTTCCTATTTTTCACATGTACTCTGTGTCCTCTGAAACAATCAACTGCCATCTCCAAACAGGGGAATAGAGTTTGCTAATGGTTTAAAAGTAGTACTAATAAAAAAGGTACAGTACTTATTTCAAAACATACCGAACAAAATCATATGAGCCCTAAGGTAAGTTTATATCATAAAAATAGCGGATAAATCTGCAATGGCCCAACAAAATACAGTTCGGCAGTACCATCGGCACGGAGCTAAGAAGCACGAACTGATCGATCGCATAGATAAGTGGTGAAGACTCAATTTACCTCGCTAAATAAAATCCCTAGAGCACTTGATTAACCGTCAACGCCTCGAACATTACGAAGGAAAAACAGTGTGTGTTAAAAAGTTAAGCAGGCGATTAAACAGGGGATGCGCTTACCGACGGATCCAGAAGCATGACATTACAAAATCTGTCTACATCAACAAAGGCTACTGACTAAACAACACACAACTTAGAGAAGCAGACAATAGGGCAAGGCGGCTCATTAAAACTTTCTCGATACGTTTCCAGTGTAAGGACACAAGAATTAAATGATGTCATTTATTCTCTCAAACTGCAAGGTAGCAAACAAAATAAGGCTCCCTCAGATCCTAGCTTCCTATTTTTCGCATGTACTCTGTATCCTCTGAAACAATCAACTGCCATCTCGAAACAGGGGAATAAAGTTTGCTAATGATTCAAAAGTACTAATACAGAACGTACGTACATACCACCCGGAATTATATGAACCCTAAGCTAAGTGCATATCACACACCGAACAAAAATTGTATGAACCCTAAGCTAAGTGCGTACCATAAAAGCAGCGCATAAATCTGCAAGGGCCCAACAAAATACAGTTCGCATGCCAACGATGAGCACTTCTCTGCTCATACCATCGGCACGGGGCAAAGAAGCACGAATTGATCGATCGCATAGATAAGTGGAACTACATCGTGTAGACTCAATTTACCCTCGCTAAATCAGATCCCTAGAGCACGCACTCACTTGATGAACCGTCAACGCCTCGAACATTATTACCAAGGAAAAACAGAGTGCGTTAAAAAGGTTAAGCAGGCGAGTAAAACAGGGGATGCGCTTACCGACGGATCCAGAAGGGCGCTCCGCCTCCTCTGCCCTCGCCGCAGATGCTTGCACCGGGGCCGGCGCCGGCGCGTAATCCCCGGGTCCTCCTCCGCGCCCTCTCCCAGGCTGCGCCCAAGGGTTCCCGCCACGCCCGCCTGGAGGCCCGTACCCACGTCCACCGGCAGCAGCAGGACCACGGCCGCCCGGACCGCCTCCGCCGTAGCCTCCTCCTCCGCGGCCGTCACCGCCTCCCTGGGGACCAGGGCCTCGGCCCCGGCCCTCGCCGCCTCCGCGAGGAGCGTAGCCTCCGCCGCGAGCCGCGTAGCCACCACCCCCGCGTCCGTCTCCGCCTCCCTGCACCCCCCGTCCCTGTCCACCACCTCCGTAGCCACCGCGCGCCCCGCCACGCCCGCCGCCGCGGGCTCTCCCGCGGCCGCCGCCCTGATCGTACTCCATCCCCGCGCCGCCGATCTCAGAAGAGGAAACGATCTGCCGATCAAATGCCGTACGAGGGTTTCGATCGAATCTCTGATGTTCCTTTCCTTCTCTCTGTTCGCTCAAAGCAGGGGGGGATGGAGATAGAGGGGAGCGGTTTATAGTACTAGGAACTGATCGATCGTGGGCGCGAGAGCCGGGGGAAGATAATTACCGCTTCTACCCCTGAGGTAATGGGAGCTGGAGCGTCGGGGCGGGGGTAATTTCGTGGTGTTCGGAGGGGCGTAACCGGAAATAAGGGGGTCAATGCGAGTCGCGAGGTAGGGTGTCAGGAAGTTGCCGCGACGCGTCGGGTCGCGGTCTCCGTCCTGGCCCCTTCTCTTTCTGTTTTTTCAGATGTCGTATTTGCTATTTGACACCCACGCTTTGCCGATTTAGCGGAGAGGTACGATAGTTTTGTCCTTAGAACAATCTAGAACATGTGCCGTTTCGTATCAAATCTCCTTTAATTTTTGCTATTTTGCACTCACGCTTTGTGGATTTAGCGCGGAGAGGTGTAATAGTAATTTTTGTTTCCTTGAAGGCTCTAGAACATGCAACATTCGAAACGCGATATTTTTAAATTGGAAACGATTAAAATTAGATACAGCTAAATCTGCAAATTAATCGGTGTGCGTAAAAATACGGGTTGAAGATATGCTACTAATACGACGTATCATTTGAATTTATTTTTCTGATTTTTATCTCGAGTATTCCACACGTGGCGTCATAGATACGATCGAGGAAATCACATGAGGCGGCTTTTGTGGGGTCCATATCTGCACAATCGTATCACTCTCAAATGTGTGTGGATCATTTCGTATTGAAAGAAAATATCCACAAGACATGATATATTTTTATTGGTAACAATTGTAGTAGATACTGCTAGATATGAACGTATAATTTCTCATGAATTAAGTTTTCATATGTGGCCTAAACAAAAAGGTGATGATGAAAAAAAATCTTAATGCCTATTTAGAACCATATTTTTGTGTACCCCAAATTTCAACAAATTTTTAACAGTATTTTACACATTCATACGTATAAATTTTTCTGTAGCTTTTGGATATATTTGTATGGTAATAGTATTTTGGAGTAGAAATCATCTCTATGTATGTATACAAAAAAATAAAAAATAAGCTCATAAATACCATTCCAATTTGAACATGCCACATTCCGTATTAGAAGGGAACGCAATATTTTTAATTCAAAATGACTAAAAAAATAGATACGGCTAAATCTACAAATTAATCGTGTGCATATAAATACGGGTTAAAGATACACTACTAAATATAACGTATCATTTGGATTTGTATTTCTGATTTCTCTCTCAGGCATTCAGTCGTGTGGCGTCATAGATACGACAGCGGAAATCACATGAGGCAGCTTTTGTGGGGTCTATACATGTACAATTATATTACTCTCAAATATGGGTCTAAACGTGTGTCATTTCGTATTAGAAGAAAATGCCCAGAAGACGTGATATATTTTTAATGGTAACAATTGTAGTAGATATTGTTAGATATGAATGTATAATCTTTCATGAATTATGTTTTCATATGTGGCCTACACAAAAAGTCAAATGTGATGACCAAAAGCAAAATTCTTAATGCCTATTTAGAACCAGATTTTTGTGTAGCCCAAAATTCAACATATTTTTAGCAGTATTTTACACGTTTATAGAAATTATCTCTATGTATATATAAATAAAATAAAAATAAACTAAGCTCATAAATACCATTTCAAATTTTTGAAAAAAAAGGCTCCATGGAGCTACAACTCTATATCGTTTCTCTCGAGTTGGTGACATACTATTACTAAGGCCTCCTTTGAATCGTAGGAAATTCTCAGGATTGCAACATGTGGAATTATTCCTGGAGAAGCCGTTTGATTCAAGGGATTGGATCCTGTAGGAATTAATCCCGTAGGAACTCCCTAGTGTGTTTTTTCACAGAAAAAAGCATGAAGCTGGACCTCATGGAAAATTATTGCGGAAAGAAAACTTGTAGGAATCGACTTGGCAGGGCATCCTAATCCTACCGATTTCCTATTCCATTACTTTTTGTACCCTATGAATCAAAGGAGGCCTAAATAGAGCGTACCACAGGGATTTTTTTCCTGGATTCTCCCTTTAATGGTCAAACACATACCGCGTTGATGTTATTGAGGCAATCACTTGAGCCAGCGCCAGAAGCGAGAAGTGCAGAACGTTGTGGTCTGAACATGCGGAAATTCACTTTGACTCCCGAGCTCGTATCTCCTGGCTAAATATTTTTTTTAAAGTAAAATATTAAAAAATCTAAAAAAAATTGGTGACGAACATATATATGTTTTCTATATTCCTATCAAATTTCGTGAGAAAATGACATTTCTGCTGCTTTGTGCAAAAAAGACAAAACCATTGCTCTGAAATGATATTTTTTCAATCTCTTTGATCACTGGTATTGGACACAAAAAAGACAAAATCATTCCAATTTTGCTTTCTCTCTCTATGGCATTGGACGCATTCCAAGTCCAAGCAATTACGTGAGGTTGCGCAAGAAGTGTTGATGCAGTCCAAGCAATCACGTGAGGGTGCGCATGAAGTGTCGAGCTGCTATGGGGCTCATACATGCACAACCACTCACAAACACACATCTAAATGCGTGTTTCGTATTAGAAGAGAGAATACGTGTTACTCTAATTGATAATAATTATACTGGATGCAACTAAAAATATGCAAACTAATTGGTGGATATGTGAATAGTTATGTTCTTTAAACGAGACAAAAGTTTTGTTTTGTCCTTTATATTGATATATGTGTATACTTGTGTTATTTACGTGTTGGTGATATACAACATATCACATGTATTTGGTTTGCCGATTTCTCTATCCGGTGGTCGACCATGTGGCGCGCGTCGATGCGATCCAAAGCAATCACAAGAGGCATCGAAATGTGTATCATTTCATATTAGAAGAAAGTGTCAAGAACATAGGATATCTTGATGTTTATATATTTTTATGTTCAGGTTGTCGTCGTTGAAATAAAGGCCGGTCGGCAATAGTTTAAAAAATATATTTTTATGTTAAAATTGGACAAAGTTAAGAGACATTGACTTTTAAGGTTTAAGTATGTGGTATATATGTTTTATATTATTGGAGAAATATTATACGAATAGAGAAATTTAGAGAATTTCATGACATTTTTATGAATATGCTAAACACATACGTAGTATACATGTATATATAGAAAAATATAGCATTTTTTAAAGAAAAATATGTTTTTTATATATTAGTATATGACACTAGGATCTGAACCGGACCGGAGCTCCCCCTACCTGATAGAAATATTTTTACCACGAGTGGACAGTGCTGATCTGACTGGTAGTGGTAGCCGGTAGGGGCCTGACCCCAAGGGACGGCCAAGAGTCCATGGAAAAGACCAAAGCGGATGATGATGGCATGTCAAATCAGCTTTGGGATAGTGGAGGTAGTACCTTTTTTTTTTGAACTGGGAGTAGTACGTTGAGTGCAGGGGGCGGTGACGTGAGAATAATCTCTTGGATGGATCTCCTGTCCTTTTTTACATTGACCCGGGCGCACGCACGTGGAGTACATGTCGTCCTCGTACGGTCAGGGGGCAAAACGCAAAATCCACCAGGCTCTTTGCATCCGGTACCCCTAAAGCCTGGTGGGCCCACCCAACTGCCTCGTACTCGCCAAACTCTCGAAGGTTCTTCCTTCGCTACCAAGGTTGCCCCGGATCGATAGGGAAAGCAGCACAGGCTACCTTTTTCTTTCGGGAGAATCAGCACATGCTACCTAGTCAGGTTTGCCTCGTACACGCCAGGCCTCTTTCGACCACTTTTTTTTTCCACCGAACTGGACTACTGAGCATGATGATCATACAATAGGTTATTGATGTATCCAAGTATTTTAGCAATACATCCGTATATTTGTGTGTGTGTTTTGGAAGAACCACGAACGTAGAGGCTCCTGCTTTTTAATAAAAAGTGAACCACGAATGCATCTTGGAGTTCGTGTGAATATATAGGAGACACATATTTGAGCGTGTTCATCCCGTTTGTTTATCTTTGTGGGTATTGGAATGAGTTTGTCTATATAGCCTGCCGGTTACTTTCATCCAGATTTCCTCAATAAGCCCTTGTTTACTAGTACTAGGGTATTTTCACCCCCGGAAGATTTGGGGATGAGAGGGGATTTGGTGAATCCCTCCCTTTCACCCAATCCTGTTATTTCTAGCACTCGATTCTTCCTCGTTGATACGCGAGCCTAGCCAGGCCTAGACGAAATGCGTAGGACTTGGGGGATATTTTCCGGATGGGTCTGTATGAAACTCCGAAATACGCTGGAAGTAAACGGCTTCACATGGAAATTTTGGGGGGAGTGGTTGGGCCGGGAAAATCCACTCCGAACCCACCAAATACTGGAAAGTAAACAATGCCTAAAAATGTTCAGTCGATTAGGTCAACATAAGGTGAAATTATTTAAAAAAAAAGTGAGGTGAGATCATGCAGATACGTAGGCCCTAGTGATACGTTCCATGAGAACCAGATTGTTTGGCTTGAGTGTCGGTCTTCTGTTTTGTTATGTGTTTCATTCGTTTTGTCCCTAGTTTGTTGTTTCCGTGCAACTCTTCGTCGCGCCACCTCGAACGCTCGGCCGTATTGACCCCCAATTTGTGAAGACCGAAGCCATCACAACATATGGTAAATCACCATTAGGAACAAACAAACCCCATCACGCCCAATTCGGATGGAACTCGGACCGATTAGTAAGCCGGTCATCAACTGATCGATTCTTTAATTGATAAAATTAAACAATGGATTGTTTTTGTTCTATAATTATCATTGTAGCTTGCTTTTTCAAATAAATTTGTGACAATAACTCTTAAAAATAACGTCTTGCGAAAAATTAATTACGAAGATATAACTAGAGGTTTCATTTCAAGAAATACCCAACAAACGATACTGTTTTTCGGTAAAATCATGAGGTCGGTTTGTTTTTACCGCGCATCTCTATTATTTTAGCATTATTATTTGGTATGTTCCTACATTTTATATAAGTTATATCATTTTTGTAAGGTTTAGGGCCCCATACTGCATTTTGCTCGAGGGCCCCAAAATTTTGAAGATGGCTCAGGTGTTATCCATGACGATTTAATAAAACATCTCCTCTGTTCTGGTGAGAAAATGTAACTTGCAAGTAGTCTTGTTAATCACATATGAAAGAGCATTTCATTGCCTAACTGGTTTTGGTGTTAATGAAGAGGCAATTTGTGGACTAGTCGTGTGCAGGAGTTCCATAGGTGTTTGCAACTATGACACAAACATTTATGCGAAGACGGTGTTTCCGACTTTAAGTCGTAGGAAC
The DNA here is from genome assembly GCA_012064385.1 of Puccinellia tenuiflora. NCBI lineage: Eukaryota > Viridiplantae > Streptophyta > Magnoliopsida > Poales > Poaceae > Puccinellia > Puccinellia tenuiflora. Next base: position 113,043 of record QRDG01000855.1, on the reverse strand, counting down.
TCCATAATATTAAGAGGGGGTTCGTTAAGGAAAGGTATAGGTGAATTCGATCACACGTACATAAACCAAAATGCACCCCCAGCGCCTTCCTAATTTGGTTGAGAGATTAATCTCTCTAGCAGTTTTGCACTCGTGATTCATGTATCAGTAGTATTAGTGGTGCACCGGTAGTACTGTCCCCAGGGGTGCAGTACTGCGAGTTCACTACCGGGCGGTAGTACTAGGCCTACCACCGCTCCTTCTCGGGAGCGGTACTACCATCCTTAGTACCGCTTAGTTTCAGGAGGGGTCACTTTCTTCCTCAAGAGGTGAACGCGAGTTTACTCTCGATCCACATTAATTGCCTAGATCTCCCACTCCCTAGTGGATATTGTTACTGTTGGGTTATTGGAACACTAGACGAAAGTTTTTCATCTTGAATTGAACCTTCATCTTGGTGTACGGAGGTTCTGATATTGGTTGGAGCCTCCAATTGTGTTGTGGAGAAGTGCATCAACCTTGTTTGTAGAGGTCGGGTGTTTGACTTTAATTTCCCGCTTAGTGAATCGAGTCTTACTTGTGGGAAGTTTGAGAAAAATAAGGTGAGTCGCTGTGATGTTGGTGGCCTTTGTGGCGTTAATGGGTTATCAGAATAAAAAGATCGCAGAAAACTCATGGTTATTGTTCGGTTTCTTACAAGGTTTAATATAGCATGCTAAGAGAAATAGCGTGCTATATTTATATAGTGTTTTGAACAAAAAATAAGATATAGCCCAAAAATAAAGGATTTCAACAAGAATAGAGGATATAGTCTAAAATACCAGAACAATATATGCATAACTGTATATAAAGATAGTTTTATAATTGTCTAGAAGCCTAATATCAACATCCCACATGGCAACAACATAGCATAAATTTCGTATTGAGAATCATCATAATTAACAATGTTATTTTCCGATTTAGAAGAAAAAACGACAGACTGACAAAGCATCTTCTTCTTCCTATGATGAAAACTTAGGCCTTTTTATCGATAGGTTAGGAATAAAATAGCACGCTAAAGTTATGACGTTTTAGTGTGATATAGCATGATATTTCACAAATATCGTCATCGCGAGAAAATTCACTAAAATATAGCGTGGACTTTTCAGATATGCTATTAGCGCCGAAATAGCGTGTTATTTTTTTTCATGATTTCTTATAAATCTAGACATTTTTTAATTAAAACTGTGCCTTGTTCAGCAAAAAAAAGTGCCTACCTCTTTTAGCGAAATAAAACCTGCTGTCCAGTTAATGTTTTTTGAGAGACACGTGGTCTATTTATTTATTCAAGATAATGAACATCAAGAATGAAAATCTATATTTGAAACTATACCTTCATGGACAAAAAACACTATGTAGGAATTTTGTCTTCCGAGCTTCGATATCACAAATGATAGAACTGTATCGGCACTTGCCTCGTTGATTGATGTCACGAACCACAGTCGCCGGATCGGAGGCCACTCGTATTTTCGTCAGCCGTCAGGTGAAGATCTTCCCGACCAACATAGACCACATTTTTTTGTTTTTGTTTTTTTTGGGAGATTCATAGACCACAGGTGAAGAGCCCATGTAAACGCCATCTCCATTGCGACGCCGGCCCAGCCCAAATACAGTCTCGATCTTATCTCTCAGCTGCTGCCGCTTCTTCCTCCCGGCGCCGTCGCGACATCCCCTCTACCCATCTCTCCAGCCAGTCCGTGCCTGTGCTGCTAGGTGCTTGCAGACTTGGAAAGGCGCCGCCTCCGCTTCCGCCCCTCCCCGCACCAGCGTCTACGCACCCTGTTTCCACTGGTTAGCGCGCGCGACAAGTCTCAGCGCGGCCCCAAGGTGCCCCCGTCCCCGGCAGCGGCAACGATGAGGATGTGAGTATCCTTTGTTGTTTACGTTTTATGTGCTGTAGACATACCCTGTCTACGTGCAATCCCTTGCAAAACTATGTTCAGTACAGAATGGTCCCTGAGCGATGATCCTATCGATGAGGGGATAGTTGATTGGATGGGAAATTATTATGATATAAATTGTTGGCACTTATGCAATTAGCCCAAAAGAACTGGACCTTATACAAGTACGTCTCACCTCGCATCCAGAGTCCAGACGCAGCGCGCAGACCCGTCGCTGAAGGAAGGCCTGGCCCAAGAATTGAAGAGTTGAAGCGACGAGAGCCCACCTTCTTCTTTTTCAAGGAAACCTTTTTGCCGGGCTTCTCTTTCTTTTTCCGCTACTCCGGCCCAATCCCCCAGCCCAAATACTGCCTCAACTATCTCCCTCCCCTCCTGTCAGCCGCCGCCGCTCCTTCATCCCGGCGTCGTCGACTCGCCGCCACCTCTTCCCATCTCCCCACCCAGTCCGTGTCTGTGCTGCTAGGGTGCTTTCGCTCCCGACCCTCCGGCGTTAAGCACCCTGATTCGGCCGGTTAGCGCGCGCGACAAGCCTCAGCGCGGCCCCAAGGTGTCCCGGCCCCGGCAGCGGCAACGATGAAGATGTGAGTAATCATTTGTTGTTTATGTTCCATGTCTTGTCACAATCTTGTAGCCGTACACCTACACTCTCTACGACGCAATCAATTGAAAAACTTGGTTTAGTACGTAACCGTCCCTGTCCTTGAGTGATGATCCTATCGACGAGGAGCTACTTGATTTGATGGGAAATTATGATGATAAATTGTTGAGACTTAGATATTGCCCTAGCCTAATCCTGTTGTGCGTTAGTGTTCAGCTCTCATACTTGATAGCTAGGTTCTGAGAATGTTGACATGTTCTGAATAACTTAAAAGCTAAATCTTCATTATGTTTTACCAGATCATATAACTTAATCTGCATTAATGTTTGAAGTTCTGAATATCCAATGCTTGTTTATTGCTGGGCAGAGAAAAAGCGAATGCAGGGCATCTCACCAACTTTGAAGTTCTTGACTTCTTACGAACTAGAGGAGCAAAAACTGATCCCATGGGGTGTTTGGGGGCTGTGTCTGCATCAGAGTGCAAGGTGGTCGATTATTTCTCTGAGGCCTGACCCAATGTTTATTCTCGATAGCCTTTTCTTCTTTGTCCTTTCATGCCTAAAATGTTCTCATCTTCATTGTTGTGAAGCACAGGTATACGAGTACCTCTTAAAAACTCCTGCTTGCAACCAGACAAGGGAATCAGTTACTGAGTTTAATAACAGATGTGTGTGCTTCAAGCTTACCGATGCTGACAAGCAAAACATAATCAATTGCAGACCATCCTCAGTTGCTGGTGTTTATGGGGTACTGCCATGTTTATTTTGCTGATCTTAAGATGTTCATTGGTTATGCTATTTTAGTTAGCTTGTGCAAATCAAGACATGTAGAATAATATAATTGGTGATACTTTGGTCCGTTTGTGACATCATGAAGTGGAAGTGTCTTTCTATGGTGTGTGTTGTGGTATTAGTTTTCTGATCTCTCATCTTGACAAGAGACTCAACATTGTCTAGCTTTATTAGCCACCTTTGACTGTTTTATGAAATAGAGAAGCAGCTATATCTGAATAGCAGTGATGCATGTTTCAAGATTTTGTGCTTACAAATGCACTTCATTTGTTGCTAGAGATTTAAGTTATTTGAAAGTTGGAGGTCTACTATTGTGTATGGGTACCTGCATCTGTAGGTCATTTTATATATTTTTCGTGCAATAGTTAACAATTATGAAATTTAGATGAGTCGTGCTCTTTGGGGCATGGGTGTCTTCTTGTATTTTTATATGTATAGATATGCAGAGATCCGTAGATATGCATGCATAATCTTTTTGGCAAGTGATTTGGGTGCCGGCTACTGGACTCCCGAAACTACTCACCTTTTGACCTCATTAATCTCTCTAGTAAAACATTACTCCAACACATATGAAATTGATTGGTTTGTACAGATAATTTCAGAGAATTGTTGGGTGTTAGAGAGTAACCTGTATGCAAACAAATACCAGAAGCTGTTTTGTTGGGTCGCTTTTCATCGTGTTAGTAATGTTTTAGGTTAAGTCCTCATTAATCCAATTCGTTCCGTTATTGGTTGCAGGTGATAGAGGACTGTGAGAAAAGATTTTCCAGAGATGAGCGAGGAGAGAAATGCGATGATAAAGAACGTGCTCAGGAACTTTTGGATCTTGTGAATGAAGTTTTTCCACCACCAGCTGCCGCTAATCCCGAGGATGAAGTGATGAATGACGTCTGAAATAGTCGTATTCTTGATGTGGGATGCAGATTCTCAGACTAGCCTGTAAGCGTATGTGTCTGCATACATGTTGTAGAGTAACAAGAGTCTTAGTGTCTGCATCCATGTTAGAAATGCTCAATGTCCTGAATTGGAAAATGAAAATGAACTCAACAACTTAACATTTCCTCTAAGATGTGATACTGTAAACTCAATTACCATGCTCAACGTAACACATGAAGAGGCCTTTGGCTTTGGTACACATTGCCAGAACTTCGGTGATATCCTGGCTCAGTAAAGTGGCACCAGTCTGTTGTGCGCTATGCCAGTAGCGTACCATACTTGTGTAGAAGGCAGAAATATTTATAAGGTATATTTATAAGGTCATGCCCTTATCGCGAACGACAAGAGTCCACTACCAACACACTTACGCTGTCGCTGTATTCAATAATACCAGCCCTTGCCATAGACCTTTGCTTGAATTCATCACTAATCTGAGATGAGAGGTGTTGTGCTGTCTAGTAGTGCCAAGAACCCGTGCATTCCGATGCTTGCATAAAGACCAGCACGTTAGAGTTACTAAGGCATCGAAGTTGTTCCTGGTATTCTTACAACCATGATCTGTCCCTGCTCCACCATTCCTCCAGCCGTAGGCAAGGCAGCGTCGATGCTCAAGGTGAGGAAACATTTGTTGTTTAAACCTTGTGCTATCAGAGTTCAGTAGGCTAGCTGTTTCAGTTTCAGACAAACGGCCAGTTTCAGAAGTCTGCGCACTGACTGAAGTGGTCAGCTGGATACCCCACATGGTCTCGATCATGGGATGGCGCGATCACCAAGGATCGTCGCGGGCTTTTCACTCGGGCCGTTGGAGACCGTTTACTTTCTGTAACAAAATAAAATGAGATAATGGAAAAGCTACAATAGTTGAACGTAGCACAAAAAAAACCTGTGTCTCTGTTCGTTGCGTGAGAATTCAGATCCAGTGTTGATAAAATTTATACCAGACTTGCCTCGGTGGGCAAAGATATGATCTACCGTGTCCTCCTGCAAGCAAATCATGTAGCATGTCCACATGAATATCTTGCACTTGAGTGGCCCTCCGTTTCTCCACACACCATTGTGGCCTTGTGGGTAGATCGAGCAGACAACAGAGTACCGTCCTGTGGCCACAGGAGCTCATCCGGGAAATTGGTGTTGTGCTCGACCTCGCCGATGGCTAGCCAAAGCTGCACACACTGAACTGCTCCCAACGGAGAAAACAAACGTATTACAATTTAGACATTCCACATAACGCAAGTACACACACTAATGAAAATAGAATTACTTCACACAACATAAGTACTACATATATATAAGGTAGAGCCGATACACACAGGCAGTACATAACCTTATAGAAATATAGTTGGATGACATAAGGTAGAGTTGATCCTCAAACAGTTGGGCATCTTAGATATCTGGTCGATAGACTAATACTTTAACATTTTATCAAACCACCAGCATAACAATGCTTCACAAAATCACAACACAAACCGGAAAACATAAGCTAGAGCTGATACACAAATAATACTATCAGAGCTGTTCCATACACAAATTCTCCCAACATTTCAACAACCCAACATAGCATAACATATGTCATGCCTGACATAGCCTTCTACAGCCTTGTTCGGTTTAGAAGAAATGAAAGGGGATTAAATCCCCTACAAGCCAAAATCCTCCCAAATCCCCTCCAATCTTCTTAAATCCCCTTGGGATGTGGCTTAACCGAACAAGGCCTAGAGTGGAACATATCCCTCGAGCATGAGCTCTTCCTTGTCCGTCACAAGGAGGGACCAAGCAACAACAACCTTCACCTTAGAACCGCAAACAAAACATTCACGCTCACTTGTTTTGCAATTTTTGACAGGGAAGTCGACATGACCCAGTATATTATCACCACGTCCCGGGTAGGCTCGTATGGCAACTCTCAGTGTTCCTTGCGATTTCACTAAAACAACATTCCTTGACAGACAAATGTAACCATCTGATCCTTTAGGCGTTTCTCCACCACGACAATCAAGCAACATAATTTTCCTGGGCATGGGAATCCCAATAACCTTTTCTGAAGCAAATGAGTAGCAAAAAACTTGGCATCCATTTTCAAAAGTCAGCAACCCCCCTCCAACGTGAACACCCACGATAGTGGCCTGGATTGCTCTAGAAAGCTGCTCCAGTCTTACTTTTGCTGTACAACAGCCACTGGCTATCTCAGGAGCGACATCACATACAGAGTGGTAACGGTAGTGACCAGCCAACACCGCTGTATGTTGGTACTCTGCTCCATACTTTATCCGCAGTTCAACTTCGAATGTGACATCTTCCGCGGCCACGATTGCACGAGACGGGCCCGTCAAGCACAGAAAAGGATTCTGCAAGCATCACCGTCATCATTACATGCATGACCAAGAAGCAAAATGAGGAGAATGTAGAACTATAGTGCATATACCTTTTGAGTGAGTTTTTGGCGGTCAGCCCAGGAGAGGAGCGGCAGAAGAGAATGTTACCACGCCCCAGACCTTGAGCGGCCAGTCCAATTTGGGATGCAGATCAACAATACGGATGGAGTAGATCTGCAACGCACTGCCGGTCTTGGCAGAGTATGGAAAGATACCGGGCGTGGAGCAGGTGAATTGCATAGGACTCAACGTGGTTGCACTAGTAGGAAAACGTTTATAGGTGAAAAAATAACCGTGGCGCACCGCCACGAAAAACGGTGCGCCACGGGTAAGGCCTTACCCGTGGCGCACCAAAAATTGGGTGCACCACGGCTATGTGGTGGCCGGGCTAGCTGGTGTGCCCCCTCCTTACCCACGGCGCACATCATTTAGGTGCGCCACGGGTAGCAACTTACCCGTGGCGCACCGTGACTAGGTGCCCCATGGCTATTTTTGGTTCAGATCCAACTCTTTGCTTTTTTTTTTCTTAGACCCTTACTCATGGCGCATGAAAAAGTGATGTGCCACTACTACGTGCGACGGTGCTAAAAGTCTGAATAGCAGTTTGCTCTATGATTGGCTGAGGGAAAACACACAATCCGTGTGTCCTTTGTATCCTTGTTCTGATTGGTTGAGAGTAGGGAGTCCGGATCGTTGATGTGGCACTGCGGGTAGCACGTGAAGCACCCGCGCTGTCCTTTCTCAGACGCAAAGGCCTCGATCCAGCTCCAAGGCAGAGCCCTCGAGGCGAAGGACGGCGACGGCCTGGAAAAGGAGCACCCAATCTCGCTGCCCTGCTCCGGCGCGAAGCTCCCCGAGGTGGAGGACGGCAACAGCCCGACGTGGCGCAGAGCTCTCTATCCAGCTCCGGCGCGAAGCTCGATCCCCGAGGCGTTGGACGGCGATGGCCCGGGCGCGGAGCTCCCCGAGTCGAGGACAGCGGCCCCGAAGCGAAGCCTCTCACACGGCCCAGGTCCGGCGTGAAGCCCCCCGCCGTGCGCAGCCCCGGCGCGACGCCGCCGACGAGGTCTGTCACTCCCCAACGAAGACCCCCACTCCCCGCGCTAACGCCAGCTCCGCCCGGCCCTCATCCTCGCCGCCGGCCTCCTCCTGTCCGAGGCTCCGCTCCGACTCCGCCGTGGCCCCACCCGTAACGCGTGTTCAGCACGAAGCCCCCCCCCCCCCCGCGCTTCGAGGTACGCGTCCATGGCGGCCCGATCTAAAGCCGCCCGATGCGCCTCCTCTCCCCCGTGGCGACGCGCCCTCCTAGAACGGCGAGGCCACCGGCACATCCTTCTGGAACGGCGCCGCGACGCGTCCCTGTCGACGAAGGCTCCCCGCGCGCGCTGCTGTCGAACCGAGCACGCCGCCGACGAAGACGAAGCCCCCCGGGGGGTCTCTTTTTTTTTTTTGGACCTCGTCGTAGCTAGCCGTGGCACAACATTAGGGCGTTGCGCCACAGGTATGGTCGCCTACTCGTGCCGCACAACACACCTGCGCCACGGGTAAATTGTTACCCCGTGGCGTGGCTATCCGTGGCGCAGGGCCTGCGCCACGGCCCACGGGTAACCAAAAATGGTGCGCCACGGGTAACTGTTTTCCTACTAGTGTTGAAAGCACCAAATTAAGTCAAGTTTAGAACTCTAAACTGAATTTATTACTACAGAAAATCTTTGCTTAGGCTGGTGCCAACGCGGGCGGGAGCGCGGGCGGTACCGCCCGGGCCGGGCCGGGGCGGGAGCGAGGCGAGAGAGAGGCGGGAGGCAGTCGCCGGGCGACGGATCCGTCGCCCGGCGGGAGGCGGGCGGGAGCGGGCGAGAGGCGGGCGAGAGCGCGACGGTAAGCTTTTTTTTTTCTTTTTTCTTTTTTCTTTCTCTGATTTAAATTCATAAAAAATTAAAAAAAAATTAAAAAATATTTGGAAGCTGTAGCTGACTTATATAATTTTGTACAATCCATTTGACTATTTTTTAAACTATTTAAACAAAAAATTAGCAGTATCTACAGAACGATGACGTGGAGGAGAGAGAAGTGGCAGTGTCACTACAGCCCGTGCATTGGCACCGTGGGGTGAGAGTGAGGTGAGAGTGGGGTGAGAGTGGGGGTAAAAACTGACGTGGCCGGGCGGTAGTGGGGCGGTGCACTGGCACCAGCCTTATACAAGAAGGAAAGATGGGAGTGCATTGATTGAGACATGAAAGGAAGAGATTAGTCTTACTTATATCATTGAAGTAACCATGGTTTGACGTCCTACTGCCCCATGTAGATTTCCAGCCGAGACGGTGCTTATCGTACGAGTAAATGGCCTTCTTCTCCTCCTCACGAGAAGTGCGCGGGACATGATCATCAGCATTTTGACCTTCTCGGAGGCGATGGGGATACCGAATTCCTCCATGATGGAGGCCAGATACTGGATCCGGTGGCCCAGCAATAGCGACTCCTGCAAGAGAAGATCGAGGGACTCCTCACGGTTACTAACAAGGTAGGGCAAAGTGACCTTGATTTCGCTCGATTCCGTAGAAATTTGCTGCGGTGGTTGGCTGCTCGATTGGCTCTCTAGTAGGAGTATAGGACTCGCCCGTTGTCTGTCTCCGCTTAGGCCGACTCCTTTTATTTTTTCTTTTCTTTTCTTTATTTCGTTTTTTCTGTTTCATTGTTTTTTCATTTCTTTACTTTTACTCGTTCTATCTTTACCGTTTCTTTTTTTACTTTTGTTTTCCTATATTTTGTTTTAGAGGGTAATACATGCATTTGTTTTTTTTCTTTTTATGTTTTTCCTTTGTTTCTTTTTCGTTAATACATGAATTTTTTCGGAAACTAATGTATAAAAATTTGTTTGAATTAGTGAATTATTTTATTGGACCTGTGAACATTTTGTATTCAATACGTGAACTTTTCTTGGACCCGTAATTTTTTTCTAACAGGCGAACATGTTTTTTTTAACCGTGATTTTTGGACCCGTGAATTATTTTCTAACAAGTGAACATGTTTTTTGAATACGTGAATATTATTCAACTGTGAACATTTTTGGACCCATGAGTTTTTTCTAGCCCGTGAATATTTTTTAAACTATCAACTTTTCTTTGGCCCCGTGAAACCACGAACATTTTTCAACCATGCACATATTTTGGACTCGTGAATTTTCTAACCCGTGAACATTTGTGGACCCGTGATTTTTTTCTAATCCGTAAACATGTTTTTTTATCCATCAACATATTTTAACCGTGATTTTTTTCAATAATACTTGAACATTGTTTTCCAAACTTGTGAACATTTTTTCAACACGTACACACGGCCTTTTATTAATGGCATGCGAACATTTTTGCGAAATAGTGTGACTATTTTTTGTAGCAACCGTAATTTTTCTTATAGCATGAAAATTATATTTTAAGTATTTGAATATTCTTGCAAAATAGTGCGAACCTTTTTTAAAACAACATGTGCTTTTTAATGGCGTGAACTTTATTTGGAGTGCATGAACACTTCTTAATAACTTGAATAGGTTTTTAGTAATATGAACATTTTTAATAGCCATTTTTTTTGTAAATACAGTGTGATCTTTTTGTGAACGCACAATGAAAAATTTCATAGAATATATGATAAAATAAAAATAGGTTCCACATATAATTTATTAAATCATTTCCAAAAATAGAGAAAAACGGAAAATAAAAATGTGAAGAAAATCGGGAGATAAAATGAAACTAAACACTCAGCGTGCGTGCGTGCTCTGAGCGCTGATCGCTTTTTGTGTGTGTGATGGGTCACAGTCGCTTCAGCCCTAGATCTCTCATCTTTAAAATTTATAGAAACTTCTAGAACATAAATTCAACTTCTAGATTCTTCAAAAAAAAATTGGTCATGTGCGTCTTACAAGTAACATTATGTTCAATAATATTCCCACGACACGTGATTATATGTACTTAATACTGAAATATAAGAACTTAAACTAACAACCAATGATCATAAACAATATTATGGATTCTACAACTTTCACATTAATACGATTTGATCTATTATGCTCTTCGAAATGTGTTTGATATTTTCTAGTGTGCACAACTTTTCAAATAATTATGAAAACACTTTACTATTTGGAGTCCTCATATGTCTGTGGAGGATGTGAGGATGTCTAGTTAGCCCGACCTATAGGCCTGCTCTAGACCCTTAAAGTGGCTTATCGGTGCCACCGCCAAGTGGGAACACGTGCCAGGCACCGCCTTAGTCACGGGTGCCAACTATTTTGTAGCCAAAACACCATGCACACAACCTTGGCGTGTGGGCTTTCCCTAGATGGTGAAAGGATCGTATGGCCACCTAGAGGGGGGTGAATAGGTGCTACACCAAATTTTAATACTTTTTCGATTTTAGGCTTGACACGAAGGTAAATTCTCTAGATATGCAACTAAGGTGAATTTACCTATATGATGAGCAAACTATTACAACTAGTCAATTAACAAGATACAAGTAAGGACAACAAAGGGATAGAGATAACCGAAAGTAGAAGCACGCGGAGACAAGGATGTATTCCCGAGTTCCTCCTTGTTAAGGGAGTACGTCTCGTTGGAGGGGTGTGAGCGCGCCACAAGAGGCCTACTCAAGTAAAAGAGTGGGATCAATTTGCCCAACTTCAAATCCACGGTCTAACAATAACTCTCTAAGGTGCTCATAACACGCACGTGGGGCTTGTTTAAGTCCATAGAGCGCCTTGTCAAGCTTGTAGACATGGTTAGGGAAGTTGAGGTCCTCGAACCCTGGGGGTTGCTTAACGAACACCAACTCCTTTAAGGGTTCATTGAGAAAGGAACTTTTAACATCCATTTGTTGCAATTTAAAGTTATAACGGGATGCATAAGCGAGAAGGATACGGATGGACTCAAGGCGAGCCACAGGAGCATAGGTCTCTCCAAAATCAATGCCTTCAACTTGAGAGTACCCTTGATCCACCAATCTAGCCTTGTTCCTCACAACCATGCCATGTTCATCTTGCTTGTTCTTGAAAATCCACTTTGTGCCAATAACATTGCGGTACTCCTTTGGCCTCTCAACTAACTTCCAAACCTTATTGCGTTCGAAATTGTTGAGCTCTTCATGCATGGCTTCCAACCAATCTGGATCTTCAAGAGCTTCGGACACTTTCTTCGGTTCCACCAAGGCAATGTGAGCTTCATGATCACTGAAGTTTGCCAATTGCCTCCGGGTGGACACCTTGCCTCTCACATCACCAATAACCTTCTCAAGAGTATGCTTACGAAGTTCCATGGTTCTTGCAAATCTAGCTCGACGACAGGCTTCGATATCCTCATTGCATCTTGGAGGTATCACTTGATCATCTTGATCATTTGAGTCCCTGTCTTGACCGGAAAGTTTACCTTGATCATCTATAGGCACGGCTTCAACATTTGACGAAGAAGATGATTGAGCAAGGTCTTGATCATGGCTAGCATCACGAATAGGTGAGCTTGGCTCTTGCATAGCAACTTGATCAAGGGGTTGAGGGTCTTCAACTTGTTCTCGGGTTGGTGCAATAGGCTCTTCATTAGCAAGATTTTCTTGTGTAGATGAAGGCTCCACTTGAGTAGAGCATTGTCCTTGTCGATCCGCCACAAGGGTATCCTCAACGGGGCGGAAAAATCCCACACTCATTCTTCTTATGGCTTCTTGAGGAATTACATCATCTACATCAGAAACATGAAATTGCGCCACTTGGGAGCCGTCATTTTCCTCGAACACCACACTACATGATTCTATGATACGCCGTGAGGCTTTATCATAGATTCTATAAGTGTGGGATTCGGCACCGTAACCAACAAAAATACCCTCTAGTGATTTAGATTCGAATTTAGTTAAGCGACAACCTTTGATCAAATAGAAACACTTACAACCGAAAACACGGAAGTAGGAGATGTTAGGCTTGTTGCCGGTGAGGATCTCATAGGGGGTCTTGTTCAAACCTTTGCGGAAGTAGAGCCGGTTGGATGAGTGACATGCCGTGGATATAGCTTCCGCCCAAAAACTCAACGGAGTCTTAAACTCCGCTAACATGGACCTTGCTATATCCATAAGAGTCCGGTTCTTCCTCTCGGCTACACCATTTTGTTGAGGGGTATAAGTTGCGGAATATTGGTGACGAATACCCTCTTCACTAAGAAATTCATTGAGGGTGTAGTTCTTGAACTCGGAGCCATTGTCACTTCTAATTGCCAATATGGGGACATTGTGTTGACGTTGCATTTCAATGGAGAAGTCGATGAAGGTTTGTTGAGTCTCACTCTTTGACTTGAAGAAATAAACCCAAGTGAATCTTGAATAGTCATCAACAATCACCAAGCAATACTTCTTCCCACCAAGATTAGCTTCGGGAACGACACCAAAAAGATCCACATGGAGGAGCTCCAAGATCCTCTTGGATGAAATAATAGTCTTGCTAGGATGGGGAGAATCATGCATCTTTCCTTCAACACATGCCCTACAAACACGATCTTTGGCAAAAGAGACATCTTCTTTTAGTCCGAGAATGTGGCCACCCTTGTGAAGACTTTGCAAAGTTCTCATGTTGACATGGGCTAGGCGGCGATGCCACAACCAACCCTTGTCGGCCTTTCCGAATAGGCACATCGAATTTGAAGTGGTTTTCCCCGAAAAGTCAACCACAAACAAATCATCCTCGACATACCCAACAAAAGCGACCTTTAGAGTCTTTCTCCACAAGAGTACCACAACATCAATATCAAGAAAGACGGCGAAGCCCATCTTATTAAGTGCACGAATGGTAATTAAATTATAACCAAGAGATTTGACAAGCATGACATTCACTAAGGTGATATCCCTAGCGATTACCACCTTGCCAAAACCCAATACCTTGGCTTTTGATCGATCTCCATAAGTGATGGTTACTTCATTTAGATTTGGTCTCATCTCCGTCATTATCTCTTTGCTTCCGGTCATATGTTTTGTGCATCCACTATCAAGCACCCATTTTGACCCACCGGAAGCATAGTCCTACAAGAAATCATTGCTTTGATTTAGTTCCCCATTTTGCAATTGGTCCTCTTTTGTTAGCAAGAAGGGTCTTAGGAACCCAAATAGAACGAGCAATAGGAACATTTCTAGGACCAACAAACTTAGCATAGATATCCCCATAATAATCAACATATAAAATGTAGTGGGGGTTAGATTTTTCCGCAAAGTCATCACTAGTGGTTTTCCCCCTTGTGGCACCACCACTAGCAATGTTGACCTTCTTGGCTTGAGGGATCTTCTTAGCTAGAGGAGCCATTACATCTTTCATGAAGTTCTCCTTCTTCTTTTCCTCCTCAACAAACCCGACACCAACTCTCCCTTTTTGTGGAGTAACAAAAGGTTTCTTACCTAGGGAGATGGCCTTAGTAAGATTGATCTTCAACCTAGCATTTTCCTCAAAGATATTTGCATGATCGCAAGTAATGGGAGTGGAGGAACTAGGCACATCATTTTTAGATGGTTGAGCTTGAAGTTGTTCATACGACTTGGTGAGGGTAGCGTGTTCACTTTCCAATGCCTTCTGAGCCTTGGAAAGTTTCTCTAGCTCCTCGCTTAGTCTAGAATGACCAACACCAAGCTCGACCTTTTCTTTCTTACATGCTTTGTATTTAGCAATTGCATGGTTATGTTCTTTAATGAGTTTAGCAACAATTAAATCATTTGACTCTTCTTTAGATTCTAGTTGTTCCTCAAGAGAAACCCTAAGCTCATGCTCTTCTTCCAGATTGTCTTTCAAGGATGCAATTTCCATAGCATCCTCTATTTCAATCTTTCCCTTGATCTCAAGCATCTCTTGAGCTTCACCATATTGACTCATAAGAGCCTCAACATGCTTCTTGGTTTCACCTTGCATGTTAGTTATAAAATGATCGAAAGCAACTATTTCCTTTTTAATTTTAAGACTAGTAGCATCATCCATATTACTCATAGTCTTAGGAGATGAAGGGGATGATACCTTGTCGGTCTTGGCCATGAGACATCTTGCGGAGGAGTTGGAGACATTCTCATTAGGGGATTCAAAGAGGGAAGGAGATGATGAGGATGCTATGGCCATGGCGGCAACCCCACTTGAGGTTTCTTCATCTTCTTCTTCTTCCCAGGATGAGTACTCTTCTTGCGGAAGCAACACAATTCTTGGGGGCTTCTTGTTGATGGCATTCTTCTTGAAGAAAGGTTTCTTGTGGGTGTCCTTTGACTTATCCTTTCGAACAAGCTTCCCTCCATGATGTTCACGATTCTCAAACGGACATTCGGCCACAAAGTGATATTGATCTTGGCAATTGTAGCAAGAACGAACCCTTGGGCCACCCTCCTTCCTTCCACTTGCCTTGTTAACAAATTCCCTTGCCTTGGACGGACTCTTCCAAAAGACTTTAGATGTGAGAGCCGAATAGTCCTTGAGAGTATCTTCAAGATCTTTGGGATGCCAATGTGACACATCTTCTTGAGTCTCATCATCATCGTCTTGCACCACAACTTTGGCCTTCAAAGCAAGCGAAGTTCCTTTGTGCATTCCAATGGCCCGGGCTCGAGCGTCTTAGCGTTCTTGGCGGCCACCTTGAATATCGCCATCTCTTGCATGACTTCATTAGATGACATGAGGTGATACTTGTGTCTTTCTTGGAGGTTCTTCAAGTCGGTGGATTCAAAAGGCCAGAGGGCACTCACATACTTCCTCTTGATCCAAGCATCATCCACATAGGTTGCTCCAAGGGCTCTAAATTGAGTGGCTAGGGTTTTGAGCCTTCGATACATGTCTTCATGGTCTTCACCATCTACCATGAAAAATCCCTCGGCTTGGTTGCTCAAGGCTTCAAACCTATTCCTCTTCATGCTCTCATTGCCGACAAACTCTTGAGTGAGAGTCTCCCAAGCTTCTTTGGCGGTGGTGGCAAGCTCGATGTGAGTCATGTGCTTTTCTCCCACGGCGGTTTGAATCATGTTGAGAGCTAAGTCATTGAGTTGGCAATCCACAATTTCTATTCTTGTCATGTTTTTTGGGTCGACAGCCTTGAAACCAACCTCAATGATTCTCCATAGCTCGATCGAAGCACTCTTGACATGTGATCTCATAAGAAATTGCCAATTAGAAAAACAAGATGGATTAAATCTAGGTGGTTCACCCCTATTTTTTATATGAGGGTGCGGGATAGGTGGGTCGACGAAGTACATAAATGGAACCCCATGGTACTCCCCCTTCTCACCATCAATTTTATAATGGGATTCTTTAGATGCTTAACCCTCCTCAACATGAGTAGCGGAAGAGTTAACCTCAAGAGAGGGAGGTGCGGGGGCTTTATTAGCATTTAAGAGTTGTGCCATCATTGAGCGCAACTCTTCCATTTGAGCACCCATGGATGCCTCCAATTTCTTGAATTCATCCATGGAGACTCCGCTAGTAGAGGCCCCCACCTCTCCACTCTCGGGTGCCATACTCTCGTAGGCGGTGAAGCCTAATTAATGAGCCAAGGCTCTGATACCAATTGAAAGGATCGTATGGTCACCTAGAGGAGGTGAATAGGTGCTACACCAAATTTTAATACTTTTTCGATTTTAGGCTTAACACAAAGGTAAATTCTCTAGATATGCAACTAAGGTGAATTTACCTATATGATGAGCAAACTATTACAACTAGGCAATTAATAAGATACAAGTAATGACAACAAAGGGATAGAGATAACCGAAAGTAGAAGCACACGGAGACAAGGATGTATTCCCGAGTTCCTCCTTGCTAAGGGAGTACGTCTCGTTGGAGGGGTGTGAGCTCGCCAAAAGAGGCCTACTCAAGATGCTGATGCATGTAAAAGGCATACATGAACTTTGCATTATAATACTCATATTTCAATCATATTTGCATCATATAAGGGTTATATCATTGTTTTATAATGATTTTGGGAAGATTTCACAGTTTTCCTATTTTTCTGGAATTAACCCTGCACTGGCAGAAAACCCTATTTTCTATATTTTGATGTTTCAGGGACCCAAACGACGTCCAAATGACCTGAAAATTTACGAGCATCAGTTTTTGGAAGGAACAAAGCATAGGAGCGAAGGAAGCGAACAAACGGAGGCCCGAGGGCTAGAAGAGGGTGGCCCACGCGGCCAGATTCCTTGGCCGTGTGGGACCCACCATCTGGGGCCTCGAGGCTCCGTTGCCGTCGATCTTTTCTCCAGAACCTTCGTCTTGACCTAAAACCGACTATAAAAATAGTCCCTGACGCCCTTCGGAGGGGAGGCGGCCAAAAACACAGAAACACCAAACCAGAGATCTGGAGCTGCAGATTGGAGGGGGAAAACTCCGGCGGGGCGCTGCCGGCATGGTCTCCATCTCCCCCAACGACATCTCCACCATCTCCATGATGAAGAGGGAGTAGTCCACCCCTGGACTATGGGTTTGTGGAAGTAACTTATGTATCTCTCCTCTCTCTTGAGCTTCACTAATTAGCACCGTATGAGCTGCCGAACATGATTACGGTCATCTATGTAATTCCTTTGTGGTGGATCTCTTTATGAGTTAATATATGTTTGAGATTGCAATTGTTTTATTTCAGTTATGAAAGTAGATGCATATTATGTACCCCGTTCTTGTCTACTTGTTTTGATCAAGCATGCTTATGAGAGCGTGTGTGGGGGAATGTGTGCATTAGTTGGAGTAATGAGGGGGTGGCTAGTGTGGTGAAAGTGAGAGAAGTTCCGCGATCCACTTGGGTATTTTTACCTTACTTTGTTGCCTCACTAGGGATAAAGAAAAATACCATGCTACCGGAGGTGTGGGTGTGACCATTGCCACTTCTCCATGACTAGATCTAGCATGTTCTTATTTTAACTTCATGTCATAAGACTTAAAGCTATACTCTGATTTATCTTATTTACTGAGATGCTAAGATTTAGTTCACATCTTGGTGGAGTATAAGAGAGATTAATAAACAAAAGATCTCTATGTTAGGACGTGATGCCCATATAATTAGTAACTTGCCATGAAACCTTTTTGTTGCAATCTCATATGTCAATTCTAGTGTTCCATTATCTACCACTTTATTAAAGAGAGAGTGCATTTGTGAAAGCATGAACCCCGGTCCATTTTTAATCATAAGAAACACCTTTCCAACAACTTATAACCATTTTCCACTTTCTGCCATTTAAAAATCCGAAAATACAAAAACACTTTTATATCTTGCATTCACAATACAAAACCCAAAAATATCATCCATCATTGTTTCCACCATCCTTTCATATTTATTTATCATCATTGCATATTTATTTCTTATTTTGCATTTGTTATATTTTCATATCATTCTCACACCTTGTGCTTGACAACCACTTGGTGTGGTTGAGGGCACAAAAGAATTTACTTTGTTTTGCAGGTTTTCAAGAGAAGGATAAGAAAATAAATCTTTCACTACTGATTCCCCGAGAGTTCGATATTAAACCCTCGAGTCACCCCTCGTGGGGAAACCGTCTTTCCTATACTACACACTCTGCGCTTGGAGTCTCAACCTAAGCTAAGTTCAAGGCCATCAAAGACGTTTTCTGGCGCCGTTGCCGGGGAATTATTGCTGTAAAGATTTTCCAAAGGAGCATCTCACAACAAAGTCAACTTCATCACCAACTTGTGCAAACACCTAAGCTTGGGGAGGTTGCACCTACGTGAGCATCATCTTATCCATCTTTACCTTTAAAGCATTTTATTTTGTTTTGTTATTGTCTTGCATATCATATTTGTATTTCGATTTGCATATTTATTTTCAGTTTTGCATTTTGTGTTGCACTTGTTATTTCGGTTTGCATTGTTTAGTGTCATTTTATTTTCAGTTTTGCATTTAAAAATTAAAAAACACATAAAAACTTTACCAAAATGGATTCTAGTGTTGAAATGAACAATTTTGGTCAATATTATGGAGAGTCATTAATGGATTCTTGGTATAGAATGAAGGATATTAATAAAAATGGTGTCAACAAGCATACCCCTGCTACTTTGATAAGAAACTTTTATAATGGTCTAGATGGTTGGTCAAAATGTTTTCTAGACTCATTGACTAATGGAAGATTTGCTTCGGGTAATCCCTCACATGCTAATAATTTAACGGAAAATTTATTTGGGAGTTCTATAGAAACAAAATATGAAACTGGGATCAAACAACTAAAAGTTTCTATTGATAAGTCAATATTAGATCTACAAAACTATGTGGAAGAGTGTCCTACTAAAAATGAAATACGCCCTTTCATCCTTTATTCAAATACTAGGATGAAGAAAACTAATGACACTCTTTCTAAAATTGCTTCAAGAATGGAAATGATAGCAAACAATGCCAAGTCTAAAAAGGGAGCAACTAAGAAATTTAATGACAAAATATTTTCTATGCTAGAACTTTTGGAAAGGAATCTTGAAGAATCTGTTAAAGAAGAGCAAGATCTCAAAATAGCTTTGGATGCATTCTTAAGAAAGAGAAATGAAAGAAAAGTTGAGGAAGTTAAAATGCTTAGTGAAGTCAAGGAACCACTACTTGACTTAGATAATTGTAGCTTGCATGAATTAATATCTATCTTACAAAAAATTGCAAGTGATCCTTCCATCAACTCCAACCAAGCAGGTTTTGGTTCTTATATTGCTAATCATGTTTTAAAAGAAAAGATTGCTAGGTACAACCAAGAAGCTATGATACCACCTAAGCTTGGGGATGTATGGATTCCCAAAGTACTAGTAACCATTGGAAAAGAGACACACCATGCTATATTAGATCTAGGATCTAGTGTCTCTGTTTTATCTAAAGAATTACATGAAGTTCTTGAATTAAAGAATCTTGAAAAATGCTCTATTGAACTTGCACTTGCTGATGATTCCATTAAACATGCTTTAGGAAAAGTAAGTGATGTTATGGTATAGTTGCATATGACATTTGTACCTGTTGACTTTCTAATCATGGATATGGGGAATAAAACCTCTAGTCCAATTATTCTTGGAAGACCTTTTCTTCGTACCACAGGTGCTATCATTGATTCAAAAGAAGGGAATGTGAAGTTTCAGTTTCCACACAAGAAGTGCATGGAACACTTCCCAAGAAAGAGGGACATACCAAAGTTCAAGCTCCCTCATGAGCTTCGTTCATCATAAATATCAAGTAAGAAGCCTAGCTATATGGCTATAAAAAATCGCTTTACGGGAGGCAACCCAGTTGTTTTTATTTTTGATTTTCTTTGTGTCCTATTGCTGTAACAAGAGACTTAGTTTTTAGTTTTGCTTCTGGAATTTTTAATAAAGTACCAAGTTTTACGCATTTTGGTTTGAAAAAGTTGCTATTTGCATTCGGAGATTTTATTCCAGCACGAATTTGTGCATGATTTGATTTTTCATTCCTATTCTGTAACTCCGAAAGAGCTGAAATTTTTACTGTAACTGCAACTTTTCATCCTCTGTATGCATGAAGTTTTTCAGAATTTTTCGACATTCTGAAGCTGGGTAGAAAAATGCATTTCACAGCTGATGTTTTTCTGAACAGATTCTGTCCCATTTTGTTTGATGCATTCTTTGAACTTTGAACTTGAATCTTTTTTATCCAATTGAGTTTATAAGTGGGAATACAACATTATACACTTTCTAGATATTCATATGAATTTTTGTTTAAGGATTTTATGCAGCAAGCAATTCATTTGTCTATCACTACTAATGTCACCCCACAGAAAAGAAATGGGAGAAACAGTGTTCTGAAGTTTTTTTTACAGGGATTAGAGGAGATGCACCAAGAGCTATCCAAGGATGGTGATGGACCAACACACTCTCGGTTTGCACACGACTGACTTCTGTTTTTTGATCAATGCACTTTATCGCATAAACTTGGAGCGTCTTTTATTTGCTTTTTATTTTGGTTTGATTTTTGTTTTGAGACCACCACTATCATTTTTATATGAGAGAGCTACTGGAAATTTGGGTTGAATTAAGTTGGATGCTATTAAAAAGATTGGGAAAGGGATGTTTGAGTTGATTTAAGATACATATAGTTGCATGATTCATGTGCTTTTTAATGAGTGTTAATTTGCAAGTGTTTTATCAAGAGCTATATCTTATTCATGTTTTGATGCTGAATGTTACTTTACTTTGTTTAACATGGATTGGTTAGTTCTATGGACACTTGTGCATGCATTTAGACGGTCAACTTTCTCCCTTTTGCCAGCCCAAAAATTCCAACAAGTAAAAACTTGTTTTCCAACACCTTCAACCAAAGTTTTTCCAGTGAGTCCACCATATCTACCTATTAGCTTTATGCTATTCCGAGTATGTTTATCATGTTACTTTGTATTATCTATACCTCTGAATTTAAATGCTTATGTTATTGACTGTTATGGGAAAAGTTGGTTAAAAAGCTCTCACACCTTACTTTTATTGCACTTAATAAACATGAACCATTGTGATTAAAATTATGAAGCTGTGAGCTTGACAAGAGTCTTGGTTGGGGGTTAGCCCATATGTGCTGTCACATGGCAAGCTTTCAACATGTTCTTAATTATATTTAGTTGATATCATGTACTTTTGTTTATGGATGCCTATCATAGTGCCAAATAAATGTGGAAACTAAGTAAGTTTAAGTAGTTTGTACAAATGGCTAGAGAGACACCCGGGCCGCTAATCTAAGCCATGCATCATTCATGGTGGAAATTTACTTACATGCTATTGTGAACCTTCAGTGATGCACCTCATAATAAAAAAGCTATATCAATAGTAAATAAAAAGGGCGTTGAGATTATTCCTTATGTTTGTTTGTCTTGTCATTTTGACATGGGCTTGTTCCATGTCCTAGGACAAGAGGTACCCCAGTTGACCCTCTTGATGACGCTATTTTTACAATGACTTTAACTTGAACTTGCTTGGTAGCCCAAATTGAGTAACACCATGATGTAGGTACTCGTATTCACGGGGCATGAAGCTTTCAACCCATACTTTGTCAAGCACACTACTCATATTTGCTTTCACTTTTAAACTTTAACCATTCAAGATGTTATGATGGGGGTAATGAGAGCTTGACACCAATGAATACCACATTGCAAACATTAACTTAAGTAGAAGCATTTGGAAGTTAGATGAAACTTATTCATGTTTTACCTCTACTCATTTATATATCTTTCCAAAGTGTCCACCTTTTATATTCTGATTTACAAGAGTACTATATGACCATCATAGGATGTTCTTACTTTTCATTATGCATACATTTGGTCCATAGTACTTTCTTCTATGTTGCACTTTGTGAATTATCATTGAACATCCTTACATTGAATATTTGATATCACTTTATAATCTATCTTGCATATTGCTACTCCTTTGAAGAATGAATCATTTGACTTTATGTAGCAATAGTAATCATCTTTGATATCCATTGATAGTCTTAAAATGCAAAGTCCATGTTGGTTTTATCACGTTTATACTCGATGACGAGTATAGGTTAAGCTTGGGGATGTTGATGCATGTAAAATGCATACATGAACTTTGCATTATAATACTCATATTTTAATCATATTTGCATCATATAAGGGTTATATCATTGTTTTATAATGATTTTGGGAAGATTTCACAGTTTTCCTATTTTTCTAGAATTAACCCTGCACTGGCAGAAAACCCTATTTTCTATATTTTGATGTTTCAGGGACCCAAACGACGTCCAAATGACCTGAAAATTTACGAGCATCAGTTTTTGGAAGGAACAAAGCGTAGGAGCGAAGGAAGCGAAGAAACTGAGGCCCGAGGGCCAGAAGAGGGTGGCCCACGCGGCCAGATTCCTTGGCCGCATGGGACCCACCATCTGGGGCCTCGAGGCTCCGTTGCCGTCGATCTTTTCTCCAGAACCTTCGTCTTGACCTAAAACCGACAATAAAAATAGTCCCCGACGCCCTTCGGAGGGGAGGCGTCCGAAAACACAGAAACACCAAAACAGAGATCTGGAGCTGCAGATTGGAGGGGGAAAACTCTGGCGGGGCGCTGCCGGCGTGGTCTCCATCTCCCCCAACGACATCTCCACCGTCTCCATGATGAAGAGGGAGTAGTCCACCCCTGGACTATGGGTTTGTGGAAGTAACTTATGTATCACTCCTCTCTCTTGAGCTTCACTAATTAGCTCCGTATGAGCTGCCAAACATGATTACGGTCATCTATGTAATTCCTTTGTGGTGGATCTCTTTATGAGTTAATATATGTTTGAGATTGCAATTGTTTTGTTTCAGTTATGAAAGTAGATGCATATTATGTACCCCGTTCTTGTCTACTTGTTTTGATCAAGCATGTTTATGAGAGCGTGTGTGGGGGAACGTGTGCATTAGTTGGAGTAATGAGGAGGTGGCTAGTGCGGTGAAAGTGAGAGAAGTTCCGCGATCCACTTGGGTATTTTTACCATACTTTGTTGCCTCACTAGGGATAAAGAAAAATACCATGCTACCGGAGGTGTGGGTGTGACCATTGCCACTTCTCCATGACTAGATCTAGCATGTTCTTATTTTAACTTCATGTCATAAGACTTAAAGCTATACTCTGATTTATCTTAATTACTGAGGTGCTAAGATTTAGTTCACATCTTGGTGGAGTATAAGAGAGATTAATAAACAAAATATCTCTATGTTAGGACGTGATGCCCATATAATTAGTAACTTGTCATGAAACCTTTTTGTTGCAATCTCATATGTCAATTCTAGTGTTCCATTATCTACCACTTTATTAAAGAGAGAGTGCATTTGTGAAACCATGAACCCCGGTCCATTTTTAATCATAAGAAACACCTTTCCAACAACTTATAAGCATTTTCCATTTTCTGCCATTTAAAAATCCGAAAATACAAAAACACTTTTATATCTTGCATTCACAATACAAAACCCAAAAATATCATCCATCATTGTTTCCACCATCCTTGCATATTTATTTATCATCATTGCATATTTATTTCTTATTTTGCATTTGTTATATTTTCATATCATTCTCACACCTTTGCTTGACAACCACTTGGTGAGGTTGAGGGCACAAAACAATTTACTTTGTTTTGCAGGTTTTCAAGAGAAGGATAAGAAGATAAATCTTTCACTACTGATTTCCCAAGAGTTCGATATTAAACCCTCGAGTCCCCTCATGGGGAAACCGTCTTTCCTATACTACACACTCTGCGCTTGGAGTCTCAACCTAAGCTAAGTTCAAGGCCATCAGATGCCACAAAGGCCTCACCCTGTTCTCCGATGAACCGCACCCAAGGGTTTGGTTCACCTTCCACTATCGGAATCCTTCAAGGCGGAATCCGGAGCCCTTACAATGTTCTTGGGGCACACACCCATAACTTAATTGGGGGCTCCCAAATCAACCAATCTTTCATAATTACAACAAGCAGTAAGCAAGAGAATCTAGGGTAACACAATGCTAACCCTAGAAACGAAATCCCCCTCAAATGAATGAGGGGAAATGAAGAATGGCTTGGTGAAGATGTAGATCGTGGCCTTCTCCTTCAATCCTCCAAAGATCAACGAATTTGGGTGGAGGGATTGAGAGATCTAAGAGATTTGAGCTTTGAGCTTTTAGAGCATTAATGGAGCAGAGAGGATTCAAAAAGCTAGCTCCACCAAGGTGAGTGAAGGGGTAAATACCCCTTCACAGAAATCTGGCCGTTGGGGGGGCCTCAGACGCGCCTCATCGGAAGTACCGCTAGGCCCAGCGGTACTTCCGGCCTTCCTCAGAGCAGGTGGTCAACGGTCTTCAGATCAGGGCAGCAGACCCGCCAGGCCGGTACTTCCGTTGCGGCGGCTGGTAGTACCGGGATGAGCGGTACTTCCGGACCTGGTTCCGGTCCATGTTCCGGGAGGAACCAGTACCGGATTTTCCTAAGCGGAAGTGCAACCGGAAGTTCGCTCGGAACTTGAGAGCGGAAGTTCCGGCCCGGAGGCCGGTACTTCCGGTGCCACTTCCGCCAAGATACAGAACCGAAATTCCGCAAGCGGAAGTGGGGCCGGAAGTGTTCCCGGAAGTTTTGCAGCGGTAGTTCCGGCCCGGAGGCCGGTACTTCCGGGCACCTCCGGAACACTCAAACTGGACAGAAAAACGAAGCCGTTTTTCCGACGATTCTTTTTGGATTTCCTGCACAGCTAAGATTCATCATTAGAGCACTTAGTTGAACTGTTGTCAACATCAAAACCACATGGGGATGGCACATGCTCTTTCAGATGGCTTTTGTCTTTTCTTTATTTTTTCCTTGAATGTATCGAAGCGTACGTACTACCGATATACTCGCTCTGATCCATTAAGAGTGTCATGGAAAATTAACTAGGATGGTACTAGGGCTGGACATAAAGCTCGAAGTCCGTTAAGCTTATTAAACACTCGGTAGCTCGACTCGTTTGAACTCGACTCGTTTTCTTAATGAACCGAGCTGAGCATCATTTTTAGCTCGCTAACACTAACGAGCTAAACAATCAAACTAATGAGTTTCATGAGCTACTCGTTAAGCTCGCTAATTTTCTCTGCATAGCTGCCCGCTGCCCTAGCCCAGG
>QRDG01000855.1:0-86859 GCA_012064385.1 Puccinellia tenuiflora | reverse complement strand
TCTCTTGCTTGGCTTGGCGAAGCCCTGCTCGTGGAGATCATCATCATCAACGCCACCACAACCGTCGTGGTGCCGAGATCCATCTAGCCATCTCCACCTTGCTTGCGGGATCAAGAAGGAGGAGATCTACATTGAGCCGTACGTGTGGATACCGCGGAGGTGCTACCCCTTGTGGCACTTCATTGGATTGGACTTCGAGGAAATACATCTCCTCGCGACTAGATGAGTCTAGTTGCGGGGATCGACTAGCCAACCCCTGCACCGACAAAACGCGTTTGTTGATCTTCAAGGGTAAGAGATTGGATCTCATCTTCGCTACCTCCATCTAGTAGATCTAGATCCTTGGGGTTTATTCCGTCTGTTGCGTAGGAATATTTTTGTTTTCTATGCTGCGACCCCGTCAGTGGTATCAGAGCCTAGATCTATTCGTAGATGTTGGTACGATTAGAACACAAGTGTTGTGGGCATTGATATTTATGTTGCTAACTTCTCGCGTGCACTTTGCGTCTTTGCGGTATTGTGAGATGAAGCGGCCCGGACCAACCTTACTCGTCCACGCACGAGAGACCGGTTCCACGACTGACATGCAACTTGTTTTGCATAAGTGGCTGGCGGGTGTCTGTTTCTCTTGCTTTAGTGAAGATGCAATTTTCAATGGAAGGCCTTTCAAAAGGATGAGTAAATAAGCAACTACTATATCACCGTTGTGGTTTTGCGTAGATTAGAACGGTTCTATCTCGTTGACCCAAGCCACGTAAAAATTGCATAAACAAAGTAGAGCACGTCTAACTTGTTTTTGCAGAGGGGGTCATGTGATGTGGTATGGCCAATATGTGATTTGAGATAATGTATGCAATGATCATGTTTGTAATCTTTCACGACTTGCATGTCGATGAGTACGGCAACCGGCAGGAGCCATATGGTTGTCTTTTATTTTATGTGACCTGCGTGTCATTGAATCACCATGTAATTGCTTTACTTTATTGCTAAGAGTAGCATTAGTTGTAGTTGCAATAGTTGGTGGACAACCATGGTGATGGCGCCACGATGATGGAGATCATGCCGGAGATGGAGATCATGCCGGTGCTTTGGAGATGGAGATCAAAGGCACAAGAAGAAAGGCCATATCATATCACAATTATGAATTGCATGTGATGTTAATCCCTTTTATGCACCTTATTGTTATGCTTAGATGTGATCGCGACGGTAGCATGATAAGGTGATCTCTCATGTTAATATCAAGATGTGTTCTTCCCTAGTATGCACCGTTGCCAAAGTTCTTCGTTTCGAAGCACCACGTGATGATCGGGTGTGATAGATTCTACGTTCACATACAACGGGTGTAAGCCAGATTTACACACGCAGAAATACTACGGTTTCCTTGACGAGCCTAGCATGTACAGACATGGCCTCGGAACACAAGAACCGAAAGGTTAAACACGAGTCATATGGATGATATGATCAACATGGTGATGTTCACCATTGAAGCTACATCATCTCACGTGATGATCGGTTGTGGTGTAGTGGATTTGGATCGTGTGTAACTAAACAACCAGAGAGATGTTGAGTTTAGTGGGAGTTCATTAAGATGAACTAAAATTATCATAAACAAAAGTCCAGATGTCTTTGCAAAAATCCTTGTAGATCATGGTCGACTACGGTAGTCTGTTCGTTGCTGAATACTACGTCTCGATGGGTCATTTTGTTAAGTGGTACCTGTATTTGAAAGAAGTCCTAAACACCCATGCTCAGCTCTACGTGCTAGAAGAACCAATAGGAGATAAACCTAAATATTTCTGCAAGCGATGAAGAGTACATGGAGTGGTTTTGAACCACCTGCTTGAAAGTCAAGTGGATGATGTGCACCTTCATGAATTCTGACCTAAGTAGACAATTCAAGAACTTGATTGCAATGGAGATTGTTGATGAGCTGAAAAATAGATTTTCAGCACAAGTTAGAATTGTAAGGTTCGAATGTCTGAACGGTTTTCTTTCACTCAAGATGGAAGAGAACACTTGCTTGGAACAACACCTGAGGAAAATGCATAAGATGATTATACTCTGGTAGATGTTTGGAACCACGAGATGAATGACAATTTCGCGATAGATGGGGTGCTACGCTAGCTTCTCCCCAGATTCAAGAATTATGCCGAAGACTATGTCATGGGAAGGGATTTGATCACTTTCTGTGAGTTTGTGTATTGGCTGCGTCATGTCAAAGTGGAACCCATAGCAAGAGAAGTTGACAATGCAGAAAGTATATATTGATATACATGTTATAAGTGTTTAAGTCCAGATTGCAATTGTGGCAGTTTCGATAAGTATTTGATACTCATTCTGTTTTATGAAAACAGAACCTGCTGCTTGAGATTTGCATAAAGGATATGGGAAGACGTTGCAGAATAGTGGCAATCAAGGAGTTGATGCTGGCAACGATCTGTCTCTACATTTATCATTTGGATTAGAGGATTTGAATAAGTTTTGTAATCGAATTAAGTGTGATTTTAATTAGTGTGTCTTGCTTATGTGAGACGGTTATTCATGTTAAAGACAATGGTTGTTCTATTTTCATAAGTAATCCTTTTTGGAAATCACAAGTTTTCGATTATAAGTGTATTATTCTAATTATAATATAAATGATAAATTAGTTAAACATTTATAAAAATATGAGACATACTAAAATATCCAAAACTTAATAATGACAATTGTTTTAGTCGTGCTAAAGATTGAATAAACATTTTGATGTTTTATCAATGCGCCTTATTGTAAGGAGTATGACTAAAAATGCCACCCTTTGGAAGTGTGCCATGAGTTGCCGAAGATAAACACAAGTGTTGGTTGTATTTTCAGCAAATGTGAGATGTCATTATTTTGTGCGCTCCATCATAAGTGATATGAGTAAATATATGTATTTATTCGAGTTATGATATTTGATGAGATCAAATAAATTACTGGAGTTTAGGATATTAAGTTAACAAGAAAATTGAGTCTTTATGATTTGATCAAAAGAGACAAAATATTTGAGTTATATGTTAGTATGTGGACTTGTGAGAAGTGTTATCACAAATTACAATGTTTAGAATATTTCAAAGGCGTTTGATATGTCCTAAGATATTGTAATCACACACTATTTGATATTGTGTGGTCTCAAAGAAGGGTTTTACTTCGGGGGTTTAATAATAGCATTTAGATTTATTTGATAAACACTCTGTTTAGAAATAAGGATCTATTTAATGATTCGCATAAACATTTTTCATATGAGTTATGAGAAAAGGTGGTTTCATTAATTATGAGATAATTAGAGACTATTGCGAATAATGTTGTAGTATATTCATAAGTATGACTATGAATGTGATTCCACAATATGAGACTAAAAGGGGCAAACCAATTTGTTGGTTGTGCTAAGTATTTTAGTAGTTTATCGTGAAAAGGTTTCATTGATAAAAGAATTGATGGAATAAATGGAAAAGCTAAAACCTTACTTGTTTATGTATCAAGTGGCACATATGTAAAGTGCTATGTTGGTTAAAACTTGACACATAAAGGAATTAATGATGGTGATCATTAAATTTCGGTTTAGCTTGTCTAAAGAAAAGTAGGATTCAAGAATATAAAGTTTTGTCAGGTTACAAAATAATATTCATGATTTACTTGTCATGTTTCAGAAACAAGACATACCTACGAAACTACAAAGAAGAAATAGAAGCCTTAAATACGAAAATGACTAAGAGTCATCCTGTGTTAAGTTTAAATCACAAAGTAATTGTTGCTTGATTTTGTGAAAGTGATGTTTCACATATTTATTCCTCAAAAGGTGTTTTGTAGAGAATAAATAAAACTTAAAGCTAGTAGAGTACTAGCGTTTCGTATAAAGAGTTCTCGATATTAATAGTTAATTAAGATTTTTGGAGGTGTCCAAAATATCGAGAAATTACACGAGTGTGATCTAATTAAGATATGTGGCGACATATGTTAAGTTAGTGCAGAAACTATTTTCCATGATCAAAATATGTGGTGACATATGTTTGAGTGGGAGCTGGTTAAATCATGGTCAAATATAGAGATAACATATTTCTGAGTGGGAGCCAAAGTGGTTTCACAATTTAATATGTGTATGGTGTATATTTGAGTGGGAGTTTACAACATCTTGTTTGTGTGAAATGGAGATTTCATAAATGTTGTAAATAAGTCAGGATCCAAAGTATAACTTATGAAGTTAGTCAAATATCCATGGAGATGGATGTATCTATGGAGGATAGATATGTTTGATAAAGCATTATGTCATGATGCTTAACCTAAGTAAGATTTTGAAGGAGTTCAAAATAAAACAAGAGAAGAAAGGTTCATCTGCTTGTGAGAAATAGGTGAAACATTGAGTTGATAACTCAGTACAAAATGATGGTTGGAGGATATGTTAGAATTCGCTATGAATCGTTCATAGGACTAAACATATAAGAACCATGTGTTTGTATTTGACGATATGTGACCCAAGTTCTTGGTTAGAAGAACATGTTAAATGAGGAGTCATTTTTCCATGGAGTTGAGATAATAGAATCTAGAGATTGGTAGACTTGGTTGAAGTCATAAAACCAAACTAGATTGGGGATCTCATGATAGCAGAAACGCGGCGAAAGCATGATCGAAAATATCAAAGTGACATGATAGCACTGTCGATTTGTGAGTCTACAACATATAGGAGTATATGATTAATTCAAGGATTAAAAGATATAATATTATGGTTTGAGAAATTTTGTTTCAAGACTGAGTGAGTTCCGGGTGCACATGCTATGAGAAAGTCCTCTTGACTGATCATACGTCATGTAAGCATAAAAGGGAAACGAAAATCTCACTCTCTAACCAAATATATTATATTCATCATATGATGATGATATGAGAATTATCATGTGATGATAATAGGTTTATCATGAGATGATAAAGTAATGTCAAATTAGGTGACATTGACGTTTTGCAAAGAACATAAAAGAACTGTATAGTACAGAGCACGGACAGAACCTCTTCCACGAGCAAACATGATCAGCACTGAGACTCCATGAGTGTTAGACACCATGAGTGTTGGATCGAGAAAATGTAAACTAGATTATTGACTCTAGTGCAAGTGGGAGACTGTTGTGAATATGCCCTAGAGGCAATAATAAAATGATTTATTAGCATATTCATGTTTATGATAATAGTTTATTCTCCATGCTATAACTGTATTAACCGGAAACATAATACATGTGTGGAATATAAACAACTAGGTGTCCCTAGTAAGCCTCTACCGGACTGGTTCGTTAGTCAAGAGATGGTTAGAGTTTCCTAACCATGGACTTGTTACAGTCACTTGATAACGGAGTCATATCATTAGGAGTAATGATGCGATGGACAAGACCCGATAATAAAGAGTTGCAATTGATCGTGTCACACAAGTTTCATTGCCAACGTTTTTAGTATGCCAAGTATAGTTTCCTTAGACCATGAGATTATGTCACTCCCGTTTACCGGAGGAATACTTTGTGGACATCAAACGTCACTTCGTAACTGGGTGATTACAAAGGTGGCTTTCAGGTATCTCCGATGGTATTTGTTGGGTGACATGAATCAAGACTGGGATTTGTCCTTCCTTGTGACGGAAAAGATATCTCTGGGCCCTCTCGGTAATATAGCATCAGAAAGGTTGCAACCATGTGATTAAGTGTTAATCACGGAGATCCTATATTATGGACGAGTAAAGAGAATTTGCCAAGTAACGAGATGAAACTAGATATGGAGATATCGACGATCGAATCTCGGGCAAATTAAATATCGGTGAGACAAAGGGAAACGTATATGAGATTAAGAATCTTCGGCATCGTGGTTCAATCGATAAGGAACTTCGTTGAATATGTAGGAGTCAATATGGGCATCCCGGTCCCGCTGTTGATTATTGATATGATCATGTCTGCATGTTCTCGAACCCGTAGGGTCACACACTTAACGCTCCGATGTAGCTAGGGTTAGCGATGAGATATTTTGATGGAATGAACGAATGGTGATTCGGAGTCTCGGATAGGATCCCGGACATCACGAGGAGTTCCGGAGTGGTCCGGAGAATAAGATTCATATAAGGAAAGTGGTTTCCGGAGGTATCGGAAAAGTTCCGGGATTTTCTGGAAGGGTTCCGGAATATTCTAGAAGGTTCTAGAGGAGTCTAGAAGTGGGGCCCATAGGAGTATGGGGCCCACATGGCATGAAGGGTTGGTGGACTGGCCTCTTAGGCCAGCCGCACCACCAGGGCATTAAAGGCCCATATGGGCCAAAGGGGCCCATAAAGGGGGGGCCGGCCAAAACCCTAACCCTAGGGGCTGGCTTGGGGGCTAAGGCACCCCAGCCGCCGGCCCTAGGGAGGCCTTGGGGCGCACCCCCCTGCCACCTATATAAGGAGGGCAAGGGGAGGGGTGCGGTACACCTTTGGGAGCCCTTGTGGAAAACCCTAGCCGCCCCCTCCATGCTCCTTCACCTCTCCTGCGCCACCCCTCTCCCGGAGGGCTGCTGCCATCTCCTCCACCAAGGCTTGCCGCACCACCCCTAGATGTAGGGCTGCTGCTGCACCTCCTCCTCTCCCTCTCCTCTTGCTTGGCTTGGCGAAGCCATGCTCGTGGAGATCATCATCATCAACGCCACCACAACCGTCGTGGTGCCGAGATCCATCTAGCCATCTCCACCTTGCTTGCGGGATCAAGAAGGAGGAGATCTACATCGAGCCGTACGTGTGGATACCGCGGAGGTGCTACTCCTTGTGGCACTTCATCGGATTGGACTTCGAGGAAATACATCTCCTCGTGACTAGATGAGTCTAGTTGCGGCGATCGACTAGCCAACCCCTGCACCGACAAAACGCGTTTGTTGATCTTTTCGTCTGTTGCGTAGGAAATTTTTTGTTTTCTATGCTGCGACCCCGTCAGTGGTATCAGAGCCTAGATCTATTCGTAGATGTTGGTGCGATTAGAACACAAGTGTTGTGGGCGTTGATATTTTATGTTGCTACCTTCTCGCGTGCACTTTGCGTCTTTGCGGTATTGTGAGATGAAGCGGCCCGGACCAACCTTACTCGTCCACGCACGAGAGACCGGTTCCACGACTGACATGCAACTTGTTTTGCATAAGTGGCTGGCGGGTGTCTGTTTCTCTTGCTTTAGTGAAGATGCAATTTTCAATGGAAGGCCTTTCAAAAGGATGAGTAAATAAGCAACTACTATATCACCGTTGTGGTTTTCAACTGGTCTCGCTTCGGCGAGGTGAGAACCACACCGGCTCCCAGGCCCTATTTTACTTTGGACCCATCAAAATGCATTCTCCAGTAATTGGAGTCCGGCAGAGATGGTTCATATTGCATTTCAGCCCAATCTACAAAGAAATCAGCCACTGCTTGAGATTTGATGGTATCTCTTCTCGCATATTGCGGCGCGTAAGCCGCGAGCTCGATATCCCACTTGGCGACTCGGCCACTGGCATCCTTGTTGCCGAGGATTTCCGACACAGTGGCCGCACTTACGACTGTTATAGGAT
This sequence comes from Puccinellia tenuiflora, assembly GCA_012064385.1. Lineage (NCBI taxonomy): Eukaryota > Viridiplantae > Streptophyta > Magnoliopsida > Poales > Poaceae > Puccinellia > Puccinellia tenuiflora. The sequence continues at coordinate 79,314 of QRDG01000855.1, read as the reverse complement.
GCTCCTGAAAATAATGCTTCAATTTTTTGGCTGCCATGTAGACACCATAGGTCATTTTCTAGTAGTGAGGGTAGTTTTGTTTTGATGCGGAGAGCACCTCACTCAGATAATACACCGGTCTCTGCACCGTATTTCCTCCTTCCTCTCGCTCTACCACCATCACGACACTAACGACTCGGTTAGTGGCCGCAATGTAGAGCAACATGGGTTCTCTCGGTAGTGGCGAAGCCAATATTGACGCAGTAGCCAACATCTTTTTCAGCTCATGGAAAGCCGCATCAGCTTGCGGGGTCCAGCTGAACTTATCCGATTTTTTCATCAGTTGGTACAAAGGCAGGGCCTTTTCTCCCAACCGACCTAGGAAACGACTCAGGGAGGCCAGGCAACCTGTGAACTTCTGGACATCCCTGAGACATCTCGGCAGTTTCATGTTTTCTACTGCCCGGATCTTAGTCGGGTTTGCCTCGATACCTCGGCTTGACACGAGGAAACCGAGTAACTTGCCTGCCGGCGCACCGAATATACATTTATCCGGGTTAAGCTTTAGCCGGAATTTACGCAGGTTTGCGAATGTCTCTTTGAGATCATCCAACAAGGTATGTTTTTCTTTAGTTTTGATGACTATATCATCAACATACACCTGCACATTTTTTCCTATCTGATCGTGCAAACATTTTTGCATACAGCGCTGGTAAGTAGCACCGGCATTTCTCAACCCAAAACACATGACACGATAGCAATAAGCCCCGTACGGGGTGATAAAGGAAGTCTTTATTTGATCCGCAGGATTCAGGGGTATCTGGTGAAAACCAGAGTACGCATCTACAAATGATAGTAGTTCACACCCGGCCGTGGAGTCGATCACTTGATCGATCCGGGGCAACGGGAATGGATCTTTCGGACATGCCTTGTTCAGATGGGTGTAATCGACACACATGCACCAGACAGTGGCCGCATTCGGGTCATCCTTTTTCTTTTCTACCAGGACCGGGTTAGCCAATCAGTCCGGGTACTTCACTTCCACGATGGAGTTTGATGCGAGTAGCTTGGCTAGCTCGTCGCCCACAGCCTTTCTTCTCTCTTCAGCGAGACGCCGCGTAGGTTGCTTCACTGGCCTAGCATCCGGCCTGACATGTAATGAGTGCTCAGCCAACTCCCTCGGAACACCCGGCAGGTCCTGACTAGACCATGCAAAGATATCCCGATTCTCACGGAGGAAGTGGATGAGCTCGCTTTCCTATTTGCTGTCCAACCCGGCACCGATGATGACGGTGCGGTCCGGGTTAGACTCGTCGACGCCGATTTTCTTGGACTCCTTAGCCGCTTGGAAGGTTGCAGTCTGCTGCGGGTTAGCCAGACTCGGCATACCGAGCTGAGCGGATTGGGCCAGAGCCACCACCTGACTCGGCCAGAAGTGACCCGGCCGAGGCACACTCCATGGAGCGCTTGTAGTCTCCCGAGATGGTGATGACACCATTTGGACCTGGCATTTTCATCTTTCAGGTAGGCCACATGAGTGGACGCCATGAACTTGGCGAGTGCTGGCCTGCCGAGTAAGGCATGATACCGGCTTTCGAGGTCCACGGCCTCAAACAGCAAACTCTCAGTTCGGTAGTTGCTCTTGTCACCGAAGGCGACATCAACCCAGACTGTGCCCATGGGTGCATGCGAGACGCCCGGCACGATGCCGTGGAAAGTGGTTCTGCTTGGCTGCATCATATTCTCGGTTATTCCGAGTTTGACCATGGTGTCCCTGTACATAATGTTGATGCTGCTCCCGTTATCAACGAGAACCCGAGTGAACCTGACATTGATGCTGGGCCCGACGAATGTCGGATCCACCACTAGAGCATAACCCACTGGGTTGGGCATGACCTTGGGATGGTCATTGATCCTCCAGCTGATCTGATCCTCGGACCAGTACATGAACTTGGGCACGGCCGGCATGACCGCGTTCACCTCCATCGCACGCCGGTTCAGGCTCTGCTTATCCGTCGGCTCGGTCACAAAGACCATGTAGCTCTGGTGGGGCTATCGGTATTCATTCTGACGACTCGGGCTGGCATTGTTGTTGATGATGTAGTTGTTGTTGTTCACCTGATTGACATTTTCCGGCCTCTGCTGGGTGTTCAGAGGCTCAGTGTTGGCACCAGTGAGAGGTGCAGGTCGGGATGCCGGACCAGCTTTCACCGGTTTGCGCTGATACCAACTGCAATCTCGGGTCGTGTGCTAAGCCGGTCTGCTGGGGTGCTTGGTGTGGAAGCTGCAGGGGCCATCCAGCATCTTCTCATAGGTGTACCTCTCCTTGTCATCCCACTGTTTCTTGTCACCGCTCCATGGCTTCCTCTCGCCATTCCACGGCCTCTTCTCGCCGTTCCACGGCTTCTTCTCGTCGTTCCACGGCCTCTTTCCTTCTGAGTTTTGGCCCCACGAGGGACCATCATTTTTCTGACGCTGGCTGCTGTCGGCATCCACTTGATCTTGGTCGACAGTGGCGACCTGGTCCGACCCGTACCGGTAATCCAGCCGGTCATCTCTTCTCTTGTTAATGTTATCCGGGCGATCGCTACGCCTGCCCGATCTGTCCCGGTCTTGAGCGGGGTATCTCCTGCCCGAGTCGACCTGGGCCAGTAAAGGCTGTGTCGGATCGCCCAGGGCATAACTGTCCGCTATTGCCATTGTCTCGTCCAAGGTGGCCGGCATCTCTCTCTGGAGTCTCTGCCAAAGCATGGAGCCATGTCGGCACCCTTGTGCAAACCATGCGATGGCCTGCGATTCGATAACTCCTTCAGAGGAGTTGCAGATTGTACTCCACCGGGTCAGATACTCCCGGTCAGTTTCATCTTCTCTCTGCTGACACATGGACAGCGGCTGAGGGCGATTCGGCCTCTTGTAGGTGCTGGAGAAGTTGCTGACGAAAGCATCAGAGAAGTCCAGCCAGCAATCAATGATGTTCTCCTCCAGGTTGTTCAGCCAGATCCGGGCTGGTCCCTCTAGCATCTGCGGCACATACCGCACAGCCCATCGACGGCTGCCTCCGGTGATGTGTACCACAGTGACATAATCTGTCAGCCAGTCCTCCGGCTTAGTACTTCCGTCATACGTCTTGGCACCCCGGGGAAGCTGGAAGTTCGGCACCGGTGCCTGCTTCATTCTCCGGGGTCCAAAACACGCAGGACCCGGTGGGCCTTGCTCCTCCAGGAGTTCAGACAGATAGATTCTGTCAAGCTTGTTGCGGACATCATGTGCTGGCAGCTGGCGATTTCCCAGCCTAGCACCGAGTGCACCCTCGGTCGCCAGGTCCCTGAACCTTGTGTACCCGGCACGCTCCATGGCCGGGTAACCATCATCATATTGGTCGGCATCCTGTTTGGCATACCCGGCACCCTGTCGTTGCCGAGGTTGATTAGGTGCCGGATACCGAGGTGGCTGACCCTGATTTGCCGGGTTAACCCGGCTAGCTCCTTGCCTGCCCGGAGCGGGTCCAGGGGCTCCCTGACCGGCATTGCCTTGCCCAGCTATCTGCTTTCCGGCATATACCGGATCATACGCCTGCAGCTGTTTGTTTTTACCAGAGTTTACACTCCGGTCGCGGCTTCCGCCGACATACGGCGATGAGGCCTGTCCCTTGGACATTCCCCCGGCACCACCATTCGAGTGAATGTATCGGGATCCACCTACATCCGGGTTTGCATTCCGGAAGGCTTCATTCTGACGGTTGGCGATAGCTACCAACTCGTTTACCCGGTCCTGCTGCCTACGACGAGCTTCACCGGATAGGTTGGGTAACTCGCCTACGGCTGCCTCTACAGCTCTGAGGTTCTTGCCGGGAGTGCTGTACTTCGGCCTATCCGCCGACAAATGACTAGCTATTCTACTAGATTTGGCTCTACCATCTCTAGCAATCTCGGCATTGAGGTCTCTACCTCGGGCACGCACCTCCTCTATGCGACTAACAGGATTTGCTACTGGTGTAAAGCCATGAGCCTTGTTATACTCACGGAGGGAAATATCAAACTCTTGCCTGACTCGGGCTACCTCCAGAGCCTCCTGGAGTATGTTCTTGCGCTGCTCCTCCAGCTCAGCCTGAGCCAGAGCAGCATCTGCGCTTGGGGCCACTGGGGTGGCCAGCTTCTCGATCGTGTCCTGAAGAGGACTCGGCGTCACCAGCACACCAGATGTACCGACCTGCGCCTGACGGTTCTCCGGCCTCTCCAGCGGCGGACGCGCCGTCCTGCTAGACCTGGTGCTGGCCTCGGCTTCCCCAGCCATGGCACCGCCAGTACCGACACCCGGAGCGGTCATCATGACCTCTACGCAACTAGCGGGGTGAGCGCTACGCCGGCCGCGAGCTGCGCAGACTGCGGGAGGATCCGCAGCAACCTGCACCCCCTCGGGAAACCTACAGGGAACCTCGGTGGCGACGTAGACGGTGAACGAGCCGAACTCGATGAGGCAGCCGTTCCGGGGTAGCGGCCTGCTGCCAAAATAGCCCGCGTTGTCGCTGACGACGTTTAGCGAGCCGAACCTGTGGACGAGGCCACAGAGAACGCGCTCGCCCGAGGCGTTGAAGGAACCCGTCCGGATGAACACACCAGCCAGCGCCGCTGCTGACCCCGCGGTGGGCGCCAACTGTCATGGTGGTGCACGGACAGATGCCATAGGTAGGCTTAAGATGGGGCCGATGGACGCTGGAGGCACCGGGGAGAGCTTGTACGTATGAAGACGCACACAGAGACACATGAACACGCACACGGTTTTACCCAGGTTCAGGGCTCTCGTGAGGAGATAACACCCCTACTCCTGCTTGTCTGTTATTATGGTGGATCACACTTGAGCTACACAACGCTCCTTGAGCTGTATGAGAAGAACTATGAGCTTGGGGCTCCTTACCGAGTCCTGGGACGGCTCACTGGTTCTCTATTGGCTCTGGGGAGAACAACTAAAGTGTATACGCGTGGGGCAAAGAATCATCCCTGTAAGAGGAGCCCCTGGTGCTCCTTATAAAGGGAAGCCCAGGGCACAAGTTAGGGCTGACGTTGGTGCTGGCGTTGCCTGCACTGTGGCCACGTCCGGTCCTCTGACTGCTTCGGTCATCCCTGCGTGGCATGTCCAATCTATCAACTCCTATGCACTGCTCCCTGGTACTGCTTCGGTCAGCAGCATGGAGGCCTGACTGCCCATCCCATGACCTCCGAGTCAAGGGTTAGGCAGCGCGTCATGTCCTGTCAGTGGCAGGACGCCTGCCCCGCAATTGTAGGGACAAGACGTGAGCCTTGACCGTCCACCGGGATAGAGCTCCATTTCTCCCGATCCGGCATAGGCATGCCAGATACTTCATAACTCGGTTTCACCTTCCCTGCACATAAGAAGAACAAAGGAGGCTCCGACATATAACTCGTGTGATCCGACATCTGGATATGTCGGTCAACCCTGACCCGGTCGACCCAGGGTATGTCAATATGGTATGTTGGTTATCGTTGACCCGGTCAACTCCGGGTCTTCACATATCTCGTCATCTTGACCCTATCCGGGGGTTGCCCCCCGACACAGCTGTGGAGTCAATGATCTGGTCGATGCGTGGCAACTGGCAAGGCAAAAGTATCTTTGGGACATGCTTTGTTCAACCCTGTGAAGTCACTGCACATACGCAACTCTCATGTTTTCTTTGGTGCTAGCACTGGATTGGCCACCCACTCTGGATGGAATACCTCCTTGATGAAATCGGCCGCGAGGAGTCGGACCACTTCTTCTCCTATAGCTTTTCTTCTGTCATCATGAAACTTGCGAAGTCCCTGTTTTACAGGTCTTGCATTAGGGTTAACATGTAAGCTGTGCTCGGCGAGTTCTCTCGGGACACCTGGCATGTCAGATGGCTTCCATGCAAAGACGTCCCGATTCTCACGGATGAACTCGACGAGCGCGCTTTCCTATTTGTCAGAGAGGTGTGCCCCAATGGTGAACTACTTGGATGAATCACCAGGGGTGAAATCAACTTGCTTTGTGTCTTGAGCTGATTTGAACTTCATCTTCTCCTCTATTGCCGGCTTCTTGAGCACTGTATTATCCTCCGGGTCCACATGGGCCCTATAGAACCTGAGTTCCTCTTGAGCACAAGTTGTTTCTGCCATAGCTGCATCTCCTTGCTCACATTCCAATGCCATCTGCCTACTACCATTGACCGTAATGACTCCTTTTGGCCCCGGCATCTTCAACTTCAGATACACATAGCATGGCCTTGCCATGAACTTGAAATATACAGGACGTCCAAATAAAGCATGATATGGGCTGTGGAGATCCACAACCTCAAAGGGCAAAATCTCTGATCTATAATTCTAAAAAGTGCCGAAAGCAACTTCCAGATAAATCTTACCAATAGGTTTTGCCGACTTCCCTGGTACTATCCCATGAAAAACTGTCTCTGTTGGTATGAGCTGCCTGTCCTACAACTTCATCCTTTTGAATGTATCATAATATAGTATATTGAATTATTGATGCTGCTACCACCATCCATGAGTGCTTTGTTGAGTGTGTAACCTCTAACTTGTGGTGCTATCACCAAGGCTAGCTGCCCCGGGTCGTCAACTCTTGGAGGGTGATCTGCCCGACTCCAAGTGATAGATTGCTCTGACCACCTTAGCCATTGCGGGACTGCCAGCTCCACGACATTGACTGCACGGACTTTCAACTTCCTTGCTCGCTTGGAGGTGCTAGTGGTGAAAACATGATAGCTCCCCTGACTCGGGTGCTGTGGCCGAGTTGCTACATAGTATTGTCCCTGATTATCATGAAGCTGCTTAGGGTTCTGCTGAAAGCCCCCTTGATTTCCTCCACCATTGCTGGGTCCTGGATTGTTTCCGGCTCCTCCGCCATTGTTACCAGGCCCTCCATTATTACCTCTGTATCCATCGTTTCTACCTCCATTGTTGCCACGGTTTGCCGGGTTGTTTCTCCACTGTTGCAGATCAACACAATGCTCTAGTGTATGCCCACATCGACCGTTCTTAGCTTGTCGAGGGCATGGACTCTGTAAGATTTCTTGAGGACTCGACCTGCGAGCCTGAAAGCCTTGCGAGTTGTTATCCCTACGTCTGTTCCCTGATCTGGTGTTAGCTACCAAGTCAGAGTTGTCATACGGTCGCTTGGTCCCTCCATGATTTTGGTTCTGATTTTGATTCTGGTTGTGGTTCTGACCACTACCACCTTGGCCTTTTTTGACTTCTTCCTGGTCCTTGGTTTTATCCGTGGCTACGTGCTTGTTAGCTCCTGCCATGATTTCTCCAATGGTAATTGGTATGCCTTGATTCAAACTGTCTTTCATACGCCCTAGCTTCCAACATAACGGATTAAAAGTGCAGTTCCTCTCCATGGCCATCAACACAGAGATTGGTGGTAGTCCTTGCGAAGAATTAATAATCTCCGAGACTCGTTTCATCCAGTGCCTTGCTGATTCTCATTTCTTCTGGACACACCTCTCTAGATCCTCAATGGTACTCAATTTCTTGCAAGTTCCCTGGAAATTTTGAATGAAGGCAACTTTCAACTGCTCCCACGAGTTGATTGACCTGGGGGGTAGGTTTCTCATCCAAGCCTGAGCTGCTCCATCCATCATAAGGTACATAAACTTTGCACACAAATTGCCAGTTGCGTTGCGAATACTCATTGCCATCTCATAACTGCTGAGCCAGGAAGTCGGATCCATGTTGGGCTCATAATTACCAATCTTGCGAGGCTCCTTAAAGCTGCTTGGAAAGGACTCGGCTCTGATTGCTTCTGATAAAAATTCTGGTCCCGTCAAGGAAGGTGAACTTCCAGGCGAGTTTACTTCTATAATTCCACGAGTCGGCTGGACTCATGGTACTGCTGTTGCTGGTGCTGGCCCACCGGCTCCTCCGGCTTCTGGGGCTCTGGTCGCTGCAGCTCTTCTGTTCCTTGCTTCATCAACTCGTCTTTGAGCTTCCGAAACAGTGGGTACATGTGGTTGATTCCTTGCCAGTTCGCGGCGTCTTGCGCTCGACGACCCGGCCGGATGAGACTCGTCATGCCGACTCCTTGTTCTGGAATTGTATGGAGTTGAATGAAGTCAGCTTGCGTCTGGGAAATTGGGATAAAGGACTTGTTGCGCCAATTCCGTTTTTAACATATCTATGGCGAGTCGTGCCTCCTGACCTGTTGGATTTTTCATAAGTGGGATTCTGTCCAAGACCATAGTTGATGCGTGTACGTTGTCCATTGGATTTGAATAGTGTCCTGCAGGTGTATGGAACCTTTGCGGTGGGGGACCCATACCGCCGACTCCTCCTCCAGGTGGCGGGGGTGATGCATTGGTTCCAGCTCCTGCTCCGAGTCCTCCGTTTCCTCCTAGGGGTGGTGGTGGTGGTGGTGGTGGTGGTGCTCCTGTTCCGGGTGCTGATCCTCCGGCTCCTGCGCCTGGACCTTTTGGCGTCTGAAACAAGTTGGTTGGGTTTATGAGGACTCCTTCATGCAGTCGGCTCCGAGTCCTCCGATGCTGAATTGACGTGAGCTCCTACTTTCGATTGTGCACTGCTGCTGCTTCAGCTTGTACTCGTTCATGCTCTGACTGTATGCGGGTTTGTTCAGCTTGTATGCGTGTTTGTTTTGCTTGCAAGAGGGCTTGGTCTGCTACCAATCTACGATTTTCTTCTGCAACATCTGCCAACTGCTTTTCTATTGCCTGACGAGCCGTCAGCAACTCCTCTGCTCGAGCCGCCGCGTTTTCTGCTGTGATTTCCCTTGTCAGCAGATTGGGATCAAATTGACTTCCACCCGCGTTGTCTCCACCGTTTTCAAGTCCGGACATGTACACTCCAACATGACGTGGACATATTGGTGACTGCACATACTCCTCCTCGATTCCATATCCGAGTCGATCCTCGAATAGGGGTAAGATCATGGAAAAAAATAGCCCGCTATATCCCGTATAATAGCGCGCTATAGCTTATTTGAAGAGGATACGCTATATTTAACCAAAAATAGCCGCTACGACGCTAATCACGTTTTATACGCGCTAAACCACGCTAAACACGTTAGCGTTATAGCACGCTATTTATTTTAGAAATAAACGAGATTTCACCGGCCCAAAAAAAGTCCAACACACACTCCTCCTCACTAGGTCACTCCCCATTATCTAACTCAATCATCCTCGGATGTTCACGGCAACGATGACGACATCTCGTCGAGTTGCAGGCTTGCAGCGACGACGGGGGTGCTTCCTCCACCTCGAGTTGCATCGGCGCCGGGAGCGCTTCTCGAATGAGATTTTCTCGTCCTAGGAAGAGGATGTTCCTGTTTTACGTGGTGATGATGGGGTGCAAGCTGGTGGATCTTCTAGTGAATCCGAAGATGACACCAGTGTTCTAATTAAAAGTTTAAAACGGGTTGTCTTTTAGAGTTTGGTACTTTGTTTATGGATTTATGCCTCATATTTGTGTCTATGCCATGGATTTGGTCCTTGACTTTTGTATCTAGTTAACTAGTTATGTATGTATTGGTTTTGGACAAATATTTAGTACTGAAATCCTTAATATTTAGGCTATATATTACATTGTTTTGCGAAACGCTATTTCAAATATAGCACGATATATCACGCTATAACTTTTATAACCTTTTGAGAAGGGTCACGCTAAAAATGATAGCGCGCTATTTTTTTCCTTGGGTAAGATTGATTCTGAATCGGCATCATAATCTGGCTCTGAAACTGGCTCCGGCAGCATCTCCGGCTCCTTCTCTTCGGCAACTATGCCAACTTGTGATGTACCGACGGACTCCTCTCCGTCAGACCCGACGATAGTTGTTGCTTCTGAAACAGATTCCAACTCGTTAGCACGGTTACCTGTAGTGCTGACCATGCCAACGAACACGTTGATCTTGCCGAAGATGAGCTGGTAGCCTTCCTCAACTTCGTCCATCTCTGGACTCCACCCGTAGTCGTCGGTCTCGGTCTCGCCGTACTGGTTGGGGTAGACCCTGCCGATGGCGAGCTTCTCCATACCTCGGCGAGCTTCTCCTGTAATCTCGACTCCTTTCATCACAGGCCCCACGGTGGGCGCCAACTGTCGTGGGGTTGTCACGGCAAGTTCTTCCTCTGGGAAGATTAGTTGTGGGGCCATTGTGATCGAAGTACACGGGAGCTGGATAATCTCGACGAGGGACAAGGAGTTTTACCCAGGTTCGGCACCTCTGTTTAGAGGTAAAGACCTACTTCATGCTTGTTCTTTATTGCTGTGGACTAGTTCTTGATTACAAGGTTCCGACTCCTATCTGGGGAGTCGGCGACTACGGGTTTTGATTTTTCTTGGGAGCTTGTCGATCTAGGGTCCAGGGCCCTCCTTATAAAGGTGGCCGGGTCCCTGGACATACAACTTATGCCGAGTTACACTTGAATACGGAGTCCTACTCTAGGCCTTCATCTTCCAAGTTGGTACTCCGGGTTGTATTTGGGTTCCGGTCTCCGCCGGGTCCTTTCCTTTCTAATGACTCGTAACGGGTTGGCCGGCATGTTCCTTGTCCAGCCCATGTAGCTTGAAGTGTAACCCGACTTGGGCCTCCTGGGTTCTGGCGGGTCCACTTTCCGGCTCCATGGGCCTACCTGGAAAGTATACCCCCATCAATCCCAGTACCACCAAAGGTCCTTGGGCCGGCACACCGTCTCCCAATTCACCTAGCATTAAGCACCCGTGACCTTATCGGAGTCCAGCCAAAGAAAAGCTCTCTCAATCTTTCTCATATTGTTGGTAACTCCCAGAGGAACAATGAGGCGCGTCAAGTGGTATATGGCTTGAGATGCAAGGGCAGATTTAACAAGCGCGGAGCGGCCGGCCATATTAATGAATCTCTCACTCCACGTTAGAATTTTTGTTGTCCATTTTATCTTTAAGATGTTGAAAATCCACTCTCCGAAGGTGCCAAACTGAGAGGGGCAGCCCAAGGTATTTCAAAGGAAAGGAATCAAGGTTGAGGTGCCCACATTGAATCGGAACCATGGAGCTCTTTTAAAAATTCGTGCATAGCCCGGAGACCTCACCGAATCTAGAGAGGGTGGTGGCAAGGTTTTGAATATCACTCTTAATCGGCGCCACAACAACCGTCGTGTCGTCCGCATAAAGCGAGGTTCGCAAGATAGCACCGCGGCCGCGAACCTTGTGAAGTAAGCAATGGGAAGTCGCAAGGTCGAGGATTTGTTGTAGGGGGTCGATGTTAAAGAGAGGCGGAGCGAGAGGGTCCTCTTGTCGGAGGCTGCGTCCATGCAAAATAAGGGGGCCAGCCACTCCATTGAGAATAACCCTCGACGATGAAGACGTGAAAATGTCGACCACCCAATTCCGAAAGCGACTTGGAAAACCACGACGTTGGAGGAGATCGAGAATATAGTCCCAGCGCATCGATTCGAAGGCCTTTCGGATGTTAAGATTAAAAAGGAGGCTTGGCGTCTTGTTTTTTGTGCAAACGTGTGGGCATGTTCTTGACATAGAGAAAATTGTGGTGGATGTTTCTCTTCTTGATGAACGCACTTTGAGCCTTTGAAACAAGCACTTCCATAAGGGGCGAGAGACGTAAAGCAAGCATTTTTCATGACAATCTTAAAAATTCTGTAATTTCATCGGCGTTCATCCCAACACTTGTTGAAGAAAATCCCCGTGAAGTCATCCGGACCGGGGCATTGTGATTTCGACTGTGTTGATCTTGCTCAGCCAACTCGGTTTGAACCATACAATGCCAATCTTCGCAACTCGGTTTGCACGCACGCACGAAGCCACAGACAGCATGCACGCCCAACTAAAAGCAAGAGCGCGCGGCGAGTCTGGATGCACGCCGAGGCAGGCATGCAGCTGGGGGCGCACGGCACGCACGCGAGAGTTGACAGACAAGAGCGAGGCGTGCCCTGGTGGGCCAGCCAAGAAATTAACGGCACCTCTTCTTCTTCCCAGGCCAGTGTGGTCCATCCAGCAACACTCCAGTTTCTTCGCGTCGTGCTCAAGAGAATGGGGGGGCTCGCGTGCAATCGCTGCCGTGGCAGAAAAGCTGCCGCCGCCCGCTATTACACGACGATTGCCGTGCCGTGCCGTGCCGGCGGTCGGTCCCAACTCCTCGCAGCCTTGCTCACAGTCACTGCGACGGACGGTGATCTTCTGCGACGCCCAGTCCACTCGGCACCAATCTACGACACGGCGGCGTGTGCGTTGCTGCCCCATCACTATGGTGACAACTTCCAAGCCCTCTTTGGCTTTGGGACCCGACCCTCAGCCGCCCCGTTTCGAGAAACTGGAAAAAAGCTTTTGCTTTCTTTCTCACCAAAGGCGAAGCAGCAGCACGCACGCTGCCTCATAGTAGTAGCATTATCCTACATACACCTCGATGTTTTCGCAAACACGCCGCCATGAACGGCCCGAGGCTAAGGGCTCCTTTGGATTTTCAAAAGATTTGTGTACAAATAAAATCTTATGAAAAAATTCTTCAAAAACCGTTTGATTCATAGGATCATATCTATACAGGACGTCATGGCCGTTCAATAAAACCCGATGATTCCAGCTCCTTCAGGAATTTTTGGTGCCTACCCTTGTATACCTTCTGAACCGAAGGTGAACATTTAACAAGGCTGAAACCCCCCGCGCTAAGGCTGGTGCCAGTGCACCACGTGATAGCGCCCGTGATAGTGATGCCACGTCAGCTTTTTCCTCCACTCTCACCCCACTCTTACCACACTCTCACCCCACGGTGTCAGTGCACGGGCTATAGTGACAGCTCTCACTTCTCTTTCCTCCACATCAGCATTTCTTTTTCAGATTAAGTTATTTCACTCGCTTTTCTTTAGACATTTAAAATAATGTAAGAAAAATATTTTATTTAATTAAAAATGTTACCGATTACATAATAATTAATAAAATTGCATAATAAATTGAAAAAATTACATAATAAATTGAAAAAATTACATAATCTAGGCATTACTTTTTGCCCACACATGCTCAATCAAATCTTGCTGGAGCTGTGTATACATCGGTGAGTCACTCATTTCGGTGTCCATCTGAATCCTGGCTGCTAGACTTGGCGGTGCATTGTTGTGTATCGCCGGGCCGACATTAGAATCAACTGTCTCATAGATGTGGTCCAAATTGGTACCACGCTCATCGTCGATGATCATGTTGTGCAGAATGACACATGCACGCATGATCAACCCAAGAGTACGCTTCGAGTAGGAGCGCCCGGGAACTGCTATAATGTTGAACCTAGACTTGAGCACTCCAAAGGCACACTCGACATCTTTGCGCCAAGCTGATTGACGGCAAAACTAGGAGACGTTGAGTATCCGCGACATTTGGTCGACGGCAAAACTCATCCCCGTAACAGTGAATGATGCCTTCACAGAATCTCTCTAGACATTCTGCTGAAGTTTGTCTAGCTAGCTTAAGCCACTTATCTATCGTATCTGCAGCGGCTCCATAAGCTAATAAGCGCAAAGCCGCAGTACACTTTTGTAGGGGGGAAAAACCTTTTGTAGTCGTCGTAGAGCCGATCGTGGGCACCCAGACGATCACGCCTGATGTACCCTCGATGGCGTCGCGTCCGGCTTGACTCCGCCTCGAGGTTGAGCATCGCCTCCTCATACTCCGCCTCGAATACATCGATCATATCACCCTCCATTCCTTCACTCGAATTGCTGCTGGATAAAGACATGGCGTCGAGATGAGTGGAAATGGAGAGTGGAGGAGATGAAGTGGGGTGTGAACTGAGTGAGGGAGTGGGGGGGTATTTATAGGGGGTTGGGGATGAAATTTGGAATTTTTTGACATTTTTTTCGAATTTTTGGAGGCTGCAACGAATACTTCAACGGCTAGCTGACATGGACGAATCACAGCTCGCCACGTCAGCTAGCCGTTGCGGCTACCGCCTCCTTCTCGCCCGCCTCCCGCCTCCCGCCCGACTCCCGCCCCGCCATCGCGTCGCCTCCCTACCGCCCCACTCCCGCCGCCAACGCGGGCGACAGCGGGACGGTAGCGCCCGCTACCGCCGGGCGATGGATCCATCGCCCCCCGCTGCCGTCCCGCCTCCCTACCGCCCGCCTCCCGCCCCGACCCGGGCGATACCGCCCCCACTCCCGCCCGCGTTGGCACCAGCCTAACAAAGGCAACGGAAGAAGTCATGATCGTGCAGGGCATCATGGCAAACAGGACAGGAGAAAAATTCAGGCAAAATTCGCGGATTCCCAGCCCAAGACAAAGCAACTCCAGAAACAGGAACGACATCCTAAATCTTACACTACCAATAGCATGCAATCTATATAGCCATCTTCTAGGTAGAAAAAAGGAAATCATAACATACTGGCGTACAACAAGGACGATAACTGAGGCACCAGTGGAGCAGACGGAGTATCATTACAACGCTTATAAAGCAGGTTGATCAAATACGCAAGCAAAGCATATGTAGTATATACTATGTAAACAGAAAGCAGGCCGGGAAGGAAAAGAGCTCAACAACTGGGCATTCAACTCCATGTCAGGCGGCGAGCACACTACACTTTGTTGGACTTGGATTGGACCCCAGGAAACACACTAACACCTTCCTTGCGCTATCTATCTGCCTTTGGTTCAAAAGCCATGAACGCATACACCACAACAATGCGCTTTGCATATGGACATCTTCCTTTCTTGCCTGCCTCCTTTGCTTTGCTTTGGATCACACTCAACGAAAGCTCTTTATGGCGCCCCGTTACTCATTGCTCCATCAGCACCATGAGGGCCTTTTGAGGGAGGAGGTGCACCGAGATGGAATTCGCCAGAAATAGCGGGCTAGTTTGATCCGCAGCCGCCATGAGCCCTCTGGCTATCTACGCTGAGAGGGAGGAGTACATGTGTGTACCAGCCTCAGTTGAAGCAGTTCTGCAACTGACACTGTAGCCACTTAATCACCGGAGCCTTTTGGAAACAAGGCTAGCTAGCAAGCCAGCGCCAGTGTGTGTGCCTTCTTCTGCTCCCACGAGCCACACGAGAACCAAATGGGACAGAATTGGCCCCTTCAGCTCAGTAGTATTGTTACTTGTAGTCACAGCTCAAATGTATTGGAAGATTGATATCAGAACTACTGAGGAGCTACAGAGAGACAGCTCCCAAAGTCTTGACCTTGAGTTTAAGAGACGTCAAGTAGCAGATTGCCTCATCAAGAACAGCTGTGGCATCTTGGGCAACGCCGCCAGGAACAATTTTCCTGAGAGCGGCAACAGTTTCTTGGATCCTCTCTATTCTAAGCTTCCGATCATCGGGACTGTCATCTTCTGCTTCTTCTCCGTCCTTCAGAGCCAGAGCAAACTTGTGGTCACTTTCTACTTCACCGATGCAGCAGGACTGTGCATCATCGTCGTTGCCTAGATGCTTCTGTCCAATGGAATCAAGCCTTGCTGAGCTGGCTGTGTCGACAACAGACACGTCGGTACCAGAGCTGAGTTTTCTCTTCTTGGATGGTCTGGCGGCGCCTATGCTAGCACCAGCACTGGCTACTGACTCCACACTCATGGTGTCATTCTCTACAGGGGCTTTGTTCAATTCATGCACTTTCTTGTACCCTTCATCCGAGTCAGAGTCTAAGAGTGCATTAATATCTTCGGTGTTCTCGTGAGTATCTTCGGTGCCTTGTGCTCCAACATCAGTTACATTAGTTTCATTGCTAGCTTGCAGTTCTGCCACAGGATCCAAGGCCCCTTTCCTCAGGAAAGGACCTGCAGTGGGAGTATGTTTCTCATTGTGAAAGAAAACCAGAGATCTCTTTTTTAAAGGATCAGGTCTGGACAATCCTACATTGGGGGCCATTATCGTGACAAATCTCGAAGTCACTGGAATAGGTCTGTCAGCAACAGATGCTGTGAAAAATGGCATTGGTGTGGCTTCTCCAGGATAGAGGTAGGCACGACTGTTCAGACATTTGGGCAATGTCACCAAGTCCGTGCTATCATGAGCAACATTAGGTGGGGAGGGATTGCTCGTAGAGCTGTCGAGACTTAATTTCCATGGAGCGTTACGCCAATGGCACCAAGGATTGGCCTTCTCTCCCATCAAGAAATAATCACCAAACAGAATTACCTGAATATTCAAATACACAAATTGACCTTTAGTATAGCCCTATCAAATAAACAAGTGTCTACAACATGAATGAATGAATGAATGAAATAAACGTAATTCTCACCAGCAGAAATCTAGATGAACAGGATGTTCTTCCACTTGAATAATGTTTGAGAAAGGGTTGCCAAAAAAAAGGTCTACTCAGCGGAAAATCAGAGAGCAGAGTCGAACGAACTACGTGACGGGTTTGAGGAGGTGACGGAAATACTCAGCCTACAACAGAAACAACAAAGCAGTGTCAACATTGTTCACGAAAGGAAGTTTTTAAAGGAAGCAAGATATAACTTGTCACAATGTCAACATTGTTCACTTACGTCCTAATTACCTGGCAATTCTTCAACGGCTGGAAGCAAGATATAGCTCTCACAGCGATTCCACTCTCATGCATAAACACGCAGAATCTTGTCTGAGCCGTCGCTTGCCACACCATCAGTACTCCTCTCCGTTCTCCTCAGAAGTTTTGAGCCAACAACCACGGCGCCCAAACAGAAAAGCTGGCGGAATTCTAAACTACCTTGACAGACCTATGAACCAAACAGGAACGCCAACCAGAAAGGGGAATCCTGAACTGCTTCAGAGACCTCTGAATCAAGGTAGACGGCGGTAATTTACAGAATAACTCGGCAGTAGAGGTTCAAGGAGACCCCCTGGCGGAATACATCTACAAAGAGACCCAACCACCGCATGCTGCGAGGTACCGTGCTAGGTTCAAGCCCTCGGTGAGTCAGACTGCACACGGCACAAACTTACCTGCATTCATGGAACATTCAGGCTCTTTGGTGAGTATCTTATGCAGAGAACGGTGCAATATTTTGATACTATGTAAAATTGCGAACTACTCCTGTCTCAATTAAATTTCTGCTCAATAAGAAGAAACATGATGCATCGGCGATTTCAGGACTAGGGCTGTTACCCCTCAACACCATTATTCGGTGACTACGATAAAATTGAGACATGGCTCCAAGATCTAGGGAACCAGGGTGGCGCGTAGTGAGGGATTCATTACTACTCTACCACTGAGCAAGGAAATCCGAATCGGACCTCAATCCATCCCAGGAAGAAAGATTTGGACTAGGTGGCTCACAGCAGGTAAGAGACGACAACAAAACCCTCAGAAGAATCCAAGCGAGTTAGGGTTCATTACCAGCAAATGGAGGCAGTCCAGGACCTGAGGGATCTCCAGTCCACACGCGGGTCCGGTAGAGCGGAGGAGGTGGACGACGACGAGGAATGAGCGGCGTCGTTGGTTGGGGTGGATTGGGAGGAGGAGTAGAGGACGCGCTCCCCGCAGAGAGGGGTTTGGGCTTGAGCGTTGAGCCGAGGGAGAGAGGAGGAAAAAGAAGCTGCTTTGGACGCACCTTTGGGAGGATCGCAGTCGCACGCAGCAGCTACGAACTTAAGTGCAGCAGGCCGACCGATGATCCCCTCTTCTGACCCTAGCTTTTAATTTCACGAGGCAAAAGCCTCCCTAGCTTTATCGCATTGTGCGGTTTCTGGCCATGGGGAGGTGAATATATATTTTTCAAACATAAATCTGGGGGTGACGTGTTAGCACCGGATGCATATATTTTTCAAACATAAATCTGGGGGTGACGTGTTAGCACCGGATGCATATGATCCCGGTTTTTAAAATAAATTTATTTTGAATGTAAAGAAATCGGATAAAAAAAATCGCATGTTCATCTCGACATTTCGTAGACTCACAAAGTCGTTTGACGAAATACCGACATGTTCCGTATCGTGTGTAAAAACCAAAATTCGGTGCTAAAACGGTTTTTCACGAGACATTTTTTTTGCATCTTTATAGAGGTCAGAAAAAATGTCAATTTTTCACGAAACTTGCCATGCGCACATAGATTGTCGAGATGTAGGCGTCATTTTTTATTTAGAATTTTCGAACATTGCTAACTATTTTTTTTTTCAATGGCGGGAGCATATGCTCCCATGTCCCAAAATAAATTACTTGCTTATGAATAGACAATAATGATCATAATCATATAGAGAGCTAAAATCAATAGTCCTAGGTGTACTACTCCCAATTCATCATGGAGGTAGCGGAGGAGTCAATGGATGAGTTGGAGATGCGACCAAGACAGACTCCGACAACTCCCATGTCCCCTCCCCGAATGTTGCTCTGGTGGCGGCCTTTTGTCTCTCCGTTTGTGTTCTGTCTCATATCGCCCTCTCTATGTCGCGAAGAAAAATCCGAGTGGGTACATGAAAATTTAGGTCAAGATAGAGTTGTCGATCAAAGGGTGGGTGAAAGAGCATGGTTGCCCCCATGTGTGGTTTTGGTAATTAATGACAATCCTTAAGGACTAATGTGTGCTTTGAGCTATACTTGTAGGTTTGGTCCTTAGCATTGCTTGAACTCCATATGTTGGAGTAAAGGCTAAAAGAAGAAGAGTTTATGTTGATCAAGGCTAAGTGCAAGTTGATCAACACACAAGGCTAGGGATGTACCATGAGGGATCGTATGATCCCATGGTATGGTAAGCAATTGTCAATATAGCCTTGTGAACTAACCCATGATCTATGTGTTTGTATCTCTATGTGTGGTTAGGCATTTGTCCATGAGCATGCAACGAAAGAGATATCCTATGAAGCCCATGGAGGATGGCGTCACGTGGTGATCGTCATCAAGATAAAGGCCAAGTGAAGATCTGTCAAAGGGTGTCTCTCCCATCTTGGTGTATAGGGGAGCACGTTGCGAGTCTTCACCGAGCGGAGCGCAATCAAGAAAGGTGGTCCAACTTGAGAAGGTCAAGATCGTCATCATCAAGCTCAAGTGGATTATGCGCAAGGCAAAGGTATGATCTTGATAGGGTTTCTATTTTACCGGTCTCATGATGTTAGTTGAGAGGCCGGGTTATAGGATAGATAACCGTACTATCAAGAGGGGCTCTCGAGCGAATATCTTGATCGTATCGTCGTAGAGAGCTCAAACCTTTGCATCCCTGGCATCATCTTTATTGGTTCTTATTTGGCTCTTATCGTGGTGTGGTCTTGGTGCTTGTCGTGCTTGTCATGACAAGGCCAAGTTCACCGAAAACGGATTTCGTATGCATCTTCTCTTGCGTTTTCGGTTTTGGAGATTTTACCGGTCTATCCGTGCGGAAGGTTTCACTCTCCCATTTATTAGCAAAATCTCCCTTGCTTGGTTTCAATATTTCTGCTTTTTGTTGGGTAGCTCTTGTCGTTCTCTTTCCAACAAAATTGGATTCACCTCGATCGGAGCTTCCTAGCAAAAGTTATTCAGTTTCAGGGTTTTGCTGCTTTTTCTCTGTGCAGCGGTAGTACCGCCGCCTCTGGCGGCAGTACCGTCGGTGGTACCGCCAGCAGTGCCGCCAGCACCACCGCCAGGGAGGTGCTCTGTTAGCCCTCAGCGGCAGTACCGCCGCCTCTGGCGGTAGTACTGCTCCTGAGGACCTTGAGCCCTCTCCTGGGCTGTGCAGCACCGCCAGCAGTGCCGCCAGCA
The DNA here is from genome assembly GCA_012064385.1 of Puccinellia tenuiflora. Classification (NCBI taxonomy): domain Eukaryota; kingdom Viridiplantae; phylum Streptophyta; class Magnoliopsida; order Poales; family Poaceae; genus Puccinellia; species Puccinellia tenuiflora. The sequence goes on along the minus strand of QRDG01000855.1, from coordinate 59,709 downwards.
CTACCGCCAGGGAGGTGCTCTGTTAGCCCTCAGCGGCAGTACCGCCGCCTCCGGTGGTAGTACCGCTGCTGGGGACTTTGAGCCCTCTCCTGGGCTGTGCAGCACTGCCTGCAGTGCCGCCAGCACTGCCGCCGTTGATACCCTCTGTTGCACCCCAGCGGTAGTACCGCCGCCTCTGGCGGCAGTACCGCTGCTGCGGGATCTTTTGCTAGCCGTTGGCTGGCTGAATCTCGTGGGGCGGCAGTACCGCCAACACTGGCGGTAGTACCGCCCCTGCGGGATTCTGCCCTCCAACGGTTGGTTTTTGGGGGAACCTATTTAAGGGGCCTTCTTCCCCAATGGTTCCCCAACTCTTGGCACTCTCTCTCTCCTCCATTGTTGACCTTCTTGAGAGCTTGCTTCCTCTCCACTTCCCTCCAATGATTCTTGCCCATCTTTAGGGAAACAAGAGAGGAGATCTAGATCTACCATTTCACCAATCAATTCCTCCTCTAAGTGAGGGGAACCTAGTAGATCTAGATTTTGGAGTTCTTAGTGTTTCTCCTTTGTTCTTCCTCTTAAATCCTCCTTAGCATTAGTTGCTTTGGTTGGATTTCGGAGAGAAGGACTTGACCACTTAGTGTGTTCTTGCCATTGCATTTGGTGCATCGGTTTGAGTTCCCCACGGTGATACGTGGGATTGAAGTTCGAGAAGCTTATTACTCTTGGGTGCATAGGGCTCCCAAGAGCTTGTGCCTATTGGGTGCATTGTGCACCCTAGACGGTTGTGTGTGCTACAGGAGCCTCCTATTGTGTGGAGGTAGGCTCAGGCAAATTGTACGGGTTTGGTCAACGCCCTCAAGAAGACCTCATTGTATGGGTTTGGTCAACGCCCTCGAGACGACCTCATAGTGGATGAGCAAATCTCCCATCGGGTATTTTCCACGGGAGGAGCTCACGGAGAATAGGGTGAGCACGGACGTGCTTGTAGGAGGGCCAAGGAGCCTCCACACCTCTACAATGTAGATGTACTTTCATTGAGAAGAAACTACGGGAAACAAACCTCCGTCTCCACTTGTGTCGGTTATCTCTATAACCAAACCCCTTTACTTATGCATTTACTTTGTGATAGTCATCGAGCTTGAAGTTATATATCTTGCTATCCTTGTTGTTAACTTGCCTAGCATAAGTTGTTGGTGCACATAGGTGAACCTAGTATATTAGGTTTTGTGCTTGATAAATTAAACGTTAGTTTTATTCCGCATTTATTCAAGCCCTAAGCGTAAAAGTTTTAAAGCGCATATTCACCCCCCCCCCTCTAGGCGACATCTCGATCTTTCAATTGATATCAGAGCAAGGCCTCTCCTTGTTAGGCTTCACCGCATAGAGAGCAAAGATGTCGTTTAGGGAATTAGTGCACGATCCCACTTTTATATTCGATGGCACAAATTATGTTATTTGGAAAATTCGCATGCTTAATCTTTTTAGGGACAAGTCCAAATATAGAGAGAATTTTAGATATGGGATTTCCTCCTCCAAAGGACTCCCAAAAGTTGTCTTTAGAGGATGAGGAAATCTCTTATCTTGATTCTCTAGTATCTAATGCAATTGTCCATGTTTTGAGTGACATAGTTCTCGGGTCAATCATGCCTTATGGAAATGCTCATGAGCTATGGACGAAGCTTCAAGATAAATATGGCAAGTCCAAGATTGATGAGGATGATTGTTCTCCTTCCACCTCCGGACGTGATGAGTTCTCGACTTCATCTACCTCACCAATATGTGGTAAGCCACAAACTAATGATATGGTGAGTAGTGATAAATCTTGCAATGATGATAGTGAGCGTATTGTTGATGATCCTTCATCTCTATCTTATTGCAATGGTTCATCTAAGGACTTAAACACTTCTAGCACTATAAATGCTTTACATGCTTGTGTTGATAGTCCTTGCATATCATGTAGAAATTGCATGAATAAATCTCATGATGATATGCTAGCTATATCTTGTTGCCATGATCAAAATGCTTGTGTTTCCTCTAGTCTTTGTGTTCCTAACAATGTAGAGGAAATTCAACTCTCTATAAAACAAGATATTAATTTAAGTGATGCATCAACTAATGGTTCATCTTCATCAACTATCTTTTTCCTTATGGCTAAATCTATAAGTAATGATGATGATGATGATGATGATAATGATGATGTTGATAATGATGCTCTCTTAGATAAGATGAAAAATGTTGCCCTTCATGCTCTTCTTAAAAATGATAATGCTTCCTCTACTTTCTTAAACATAATGTCTATTTTTGATGAAAGTAAGAATGTTGTTGATGAGTATGAAGACACCATTGAAAAAATGGAAGCTCGTGAGCGTGATTATGCCAATGAGATTGCGGACTTCTCTATTGCTCTTGAAGAAGAGCAAGGTCGTAGGTCGACCCTTGAGGAAACTCTTGTGGATCTTGAGGAGTCTAATAATCTAAATATGTCTAAACTAAGAAAAGCTCATGATCATGCTCAAGCTCTTGCTAAAATAATCAAAACTAAAAATAGTGAGCTTGTTGTTGAGAATGTTAGACTTCTTGAGAATAATGAGAAACTTGAAAAGGAACTCAAAGCCTTGGAAGGTTCTCTCGCAAATCTCACCAAGTCTCGTGATCAACTCAAAGCTCAAATGTCAAAAGAGCTTCCTACTTGTTCTCCTATTGCTATTAATAATGATGCTTGTGCTACTAACTCTACTCCTTGTGAAGCATCCATTTTAAGGGAGAATGTTGAGCTAAGGGCTCAACTTGAGTTGCTATCTAGCAATTATGGGAAATTGGAAGAAAGTCATAAAAAGCTATCTAGCTCTCATGATGATCTTCTAGTGTCCCATGATAGGCTAAAGCTAGCTCTTGAGGCTACCACTACCAAGGTAACATCTAGTGAGCCTCGTGTGAACATTGGCACATCTTCTACTAATAATGCTATATTGCCATGTGCTATTCCTCATAGTTCATCCACTCACAATGTTGGCACATCATGTGATGAATTACTTTCCATGCCTTGTTGCTCTAACAATGATGCATCTATCTCCTCTAGTTCTTGTGTTATCACTAACAATTTCATATCTATATGCACATAAGTGTGTCCTATATATTGTAGTGTATCTAACTACTATGGGACCCAATGAGTTTGGGAACCATCTTGAACTTGAATTGTGTTTTAGGTACAATGGAGATGCATTGGATGCTTGCCTCATTCATAAGGAAGGTGTTCTCACCATGTGATTATAGGATTCAAGCTACGATGATTAACGAACTCTCATCTTCTTCATCACCAATGACTTTCAGTAACAAGTATATATCCCATGCATAATTTTCTAGTTTCAACCTTGTGTAGGTTGCTTCTTGGCATGAAATGCTTTTTGATGCAATTGTTGTGGTTTTGGCTTATTTCCTTCACTTGGTATATCTTTGTGATATTTGTGTTGAAATTGCAAAAACCTTTCCTTCAATTGATATCCTCTTTGTGATACTTGTTGCCTTATCTCAAAGCATCTCCACTATCTCTTGTTCCCGTAGTGATATGTCTGATGTCTTTGATGTGTTTGAAGTTCATCTATATACAATAAGATAAATTTGAGCTATGTGCTATGCTTTTAAGCAATAATCTTATTTGTGTATTTATGACTTCCCTTTGGATACCCTGTTTTTCTTCTTCTTCAACCATTTTGTATGTACAAGCTTCTTTGTGGGTGTATATCATCAATGATGTATCTACTTAGAAACTTATACATATGAGAGAGGTAACTTTTTCAATTGGTATCCTTTCTTCTTTTCAAGTCACCTTGATTTTTATCGTTGATTCTTTGGTGGCTTCAAAAAGAAAATATCTCGTGAGTGCTCGTCTTATCTTTATTTGCTTCTCTACGCACTCATTTTTTTATCGAAGATCTTTGACTTCATGCTTATCATGGTGAGCATGTTGATTTTTATTGGCTCTACATGTTCCTACTAGCTTTTGGCTTTTTCAATTGGTTTTAGTTTCCAATTGGTATCCTTGATCTTGTGAACATACTCTTTATTTAAAGATCTTCTTTGTGTCTCGGTTGGGCCTCTCTTTCGTTCAATCTTTTCAAATTAGTATCTTCTTATGGCTCAACCATATCTTTGGTGCAAGTGCTATGTTTTGTTTTAGTTTTATGCACTCGTGCACTTGTTGTGTGTTCTATATGCTTATGGGGAAGTGAGGATTCCATATTTGTGCACTCTTCAATAGTGCATGAACATTTGGGAGCTTCTCCATTTTCATTTAGAACACTCTTTTCGGATCTTTTCGATTGCTTTTCTTCCTTTGGGGAGATGTTTAAAAAGGGATGTCATCTTATTTGCAATCTTTAGATCCTCCAATATAGTTTGATTTCCTCTACCTATTCGTCATTGATATGTGCATTTGATTTCACTCATATCTTGAGAAATGCACACCTTGTGGAGGAACGCATATTATATTGGCCTTCTCAAATTTTCCATCCATTTCGGAAATAGATGCCAATGGGGGAGAAGTTTAGGGGTTTAAGGGAATTTGGTTTTATGCTTTTGTTTGGGTCTTAAGCATTTGCCTTTATGCTCTTGCGTGCTTGCTTGTTTGTCTTGTAAGAACGCTTAATTCATTATATAAACCCTTTTAAAAAGGGATTGTCATCAATTACCAAAATGGGGGAGATTGAAAAAGCATGGTTGCCCCCATGTGTGGTTTTGGTAATTAATGACAATCCTTAAGGACTAATGTGTGCTTTGAGCTATACTTGTAGGTTTGGTCCTTAGCATTGCTTGAACTCCATATGTTGGAGTCAAGGCTAAAAGAAGAAGAGTTTATGTTGATCAAGGCTAAGTGCAAGTTGATCAACACACAAGGCTAGGGATGTACCATGAGGGATCGTATGATCCCATGGTATGGTAAGCAATTGTCAATATAACCTTGTGAACTAACCCATGATCTATGTGCTTGTATCTCTATGTGTGGTTAGGCATTTGTCCATGAGCATGCAACGAAAGGGATATCCTATGAAGCCCATGGAGGATGGCGTCACGTGGTGATCGTCATCAAGATAAAGGCCAAGTGAAGATTTGTCGAAGGGTGTCTCTCCCATCTTGGTGTATAGGGGAGCACGTTGCGAGTTTTCACCGAGCGGAGCGCAATCAAGAAAGGTGGTCCAACTTGAGAAGGTCAAGATCGTCATCATCAAGCTCAAGTGGATTATGCGCAAGGCAAAGGTATGATCTTGATAGGGTTTCTATTTTACCGGTCTCATGATGTTAGTTGAGAGGCCATGTTATAGGATAGATAGCCGTACTATCAAGAGGGGCTCTCGAGCGAATATCTTGATCATATCGTCGTAGAGAGCTCAAACCTTTGCATCCCTGGCATCATCTTTATTGGTTCTTATTTGGCTCTTATTGTGGTGTTGTCTTGGTGCTTGTCGTGCTTGTCATGACAAGGCCAGGTTCACCGAAGACGGATTTCGTATGCATCTTCTCTTGCGTTTTCGGTTTTGGAGATTTTGCCGGTCTATCCGTGCGGAAGGTTTCACTCTCCCATTTATTAGCAAAATCTCCCTTGCTTGGTTTCAATATTTCTGCTTTTGTTGGGTAGCTCTTGTCGTTCTCTTTCCAACAAAATTGGATTCACCTCGATCGGAGCTTCCTAGCAAAAGTTATTCAGTTTCAGGGTTTTGCTGCTTTTTCTCTGTGCAGCGGTAGTACTGCCGCCACAGGCGGCAGTACCGCCGGTGGTACCGCTAGCAGTGCCGCCAGCACCACCGCCAGGGAGGTGCTCTGTTAGCCCTCAGCGGCAGTACCGCCGCCTCTGGCGGTAGTACTGCTCCTGAGGACCTTGAGCCCTCTCCTGGGCTGTGCAGCACCGCCAGCAGTGCCGCCAGCACTACCACCAGGGAGGTGCTGTGTTAGCCCTCAGCGGCAGTACCGCCGCCTCCGGAGGTAGTACCGCTGCTGGGGACTTTGAGCCCTCTCCTGGGCTGTGCAGCACTGCCTGCAGTGCCGCCAGCACTGCCGCCGTTGATACCCTCTGTTGCACCCCAGCGGTAGTACCGCCGCCTCTGGCGGCAGTACCGCTGCTGCGGGATCTTTTGCTAGCCGTTGGCTGGCTGAATCTCGTGGGGCGGCAGTACCGCCAACACTGGCGGTAGTACCGCCCCTGCGGGATTCTGCCCTCCAACGGTTGGTTTTTGGGGGAACCTATTTAAGGGGCCTTCTTCCCCAATGGTTTCCCAACTCTTGGCACACTCTCTCTCCTCCATTGTTGACCTTCTTGAGAGCTTGCTTCCTCTCCACTTCCCTCCAATGATTCTTGCCCATCTTTAGGAAAATAAGAGAGGAGATCTAGATCTACCATTTCACCAATCAATTCCTCCTCTAAGTGAGGGGAACCTAGTAGATCTAGATTTTGGAGTTCTTAGTGTTTCTCCTTTGTTCTTCCTCTCAAATCCCTCCCTAGCATTAGTTGCTTTGGTTGGATTTCGGAGAGAAGTACTTGACCACTTAGTGTGTTCTTACCATTGCATTTGGTGCATCGGTTTGAGTTCCTCACGGTGATACGTGGGATTGAAGTTCGAGAAGCTTGTTAATCTTGGGTGCATAGGCTCCCAAGAGCTTGTGCCTATTGGGTGCATTGTGCACCCTAGACGGTTGTATGTGCTACGGGAGCCTCCTATTGTGTGGAGGTAGGCTCAGGCAAATTGTACGGGTTGGGTCAACACCCTCAAGAAGACCTCATTGTACGGGTTTGGTCAACGCCCTCAAGACGACCTCATAGTGGATGAGCAAATCCCCCATCGGGTAATCCCCACGGGAGGAGCTCACGGAGAATAGGGGTGAGCACGGACGTGCTTGTAGGAGGGCCAAGGAGCCTCCACACCTCTCCAACGTAGACGTACTTACATTGGGAAGGAACTACGGGAAACAAACCTCCGTCTCCACTTGTGTCGGTTATCTATATAACCAAACCCCTTTACTTATGCATTTACTTTGTGATAGCCATCGAGCTTGAAGTTATATATCTTGCTATCCTTGTTGTTAACTTGACTAACATAAGTTGTTGGTGCACATAGGTGAACCTAGTATATTAGGTTTTGTGCTTGATAAATTAAACGTTAGTTTTATTCCGCATTTATTCAAGCCCTAAGCGTAAAAGTTTTAAAGCGCCTATTCACCCCCCCCCCCTCTAGGCGACATCTCGTTCTTTCAGTGGGGGTATAATTTGATGATCTGGTGGACCTGGGCCCCTAAGGCGAGGTAGGGCAAGGCAGGTCCGCGTGACTCCCGATGCCCCACTTCAATGTCTCGGGTAGGTCCAATGCATGCCACGTATCTTTCTCATGAACAATTATGTGGTATTTTTCTCCGACTAAATTTGGTTCTAGAGATTCTTGAAATGCTAAAATACGAAAGGATTATTTATTACTCTCTAGAATTAAATAAAAAAGGGATTCGGTAAAGAACCTCGTATCAAGTAAATCATTAACTGAAACATACTAATCATGAAAAATGATAGGACCTCAAAAAAAGAATAAATATATGTTTTTGACATATCAACGTTGTCCTAAAAAAGAACCAAACCACGGCATGTATGGTTTGTGAAAATATGTGAGTGATATTCATTATGTTTTTGGGTCTAAATTTTTTTTTTTGGTTTCGGCTGCTCAATATTTTAGAAAATATCATTAGCATATTTACAATATGAAATCATTATCGTGAGATTAATAATGAAACTTTATATTTATATTTTATCTAGTAGTTATGTTGATATTTTTCTCTAAAAACTCTGTTAAAACATAGCCAAGTTTGAACGTTGCAGATGTACTATTCGTTAGTTGTTAGTTTTGTGCGTTATTAAGCTATTATTCTCGATCGTGAGATTAAAAAAAAAATGAACCCTGGCAAAGCAAATCTGCCAAAATGTAGGAGTAGATTAATTTATCGAGGCAAAATGCAGACTGGGGGCGCACGCGTGGATGGAGTGAACTCAGACGCAAGATTTCCTTGATTCGTTCCATTTTTCATGCCTGTTTCAATTCACTTGCGATGGACATTTAACGAAAAGTCAAAAGCGAAACAGGGTGAGGCCAAGTAATAAACGAAAAAGTAGCTAGTAGTAGGGTGGAAGAAAGATCCCCAAGCAATCACGGCACGCGTGCGTCCGTTCCTCCAAGGCAGGACCATATGCTGTGCAGCATTGATTGATGGACTCGTGTCCTGGAGCTGCAGGAGGATGTTAGCTTGGCTACAAGAAAACAATCACATACCTCAAGGCCGTCCAGCCCAAGGACCTGATGCTGGAATACAGGCGTGCTCCTCTCCTGTGCTCACGTGATGTCGCCACGACCTTTACTTCCACACGCACACCTCACCACTGCGACATGCATCCACGCAAATTTAAATCTCAAAAGAAAAGATGCATGTGGTGAAAACTGAAAAGGAATGCCGGGCAACACAAAAGCGAGGAGCATTTTGTAGTCTTGCCCCCATGGACGCATTTACGTCGTCGTCGTCGTCGTCCAGTGCAGAGAGTGCAGTGCAGTGGTGCTTTTGGAGGAGAGTGACCTGGTGGCATCAATGACTCCCTGTACGTAGTACTATAGTAGTAATAAGCAGGGGGTACCAGTGCTTGACGCTTTCTGCAAATTCCTGCCTGTGATAGCAAGCTGTGCAGCACTGATCAGTCACTTGTACGCACGCATTGCAATTGCAAAGTAGTGCGGTATAAAGTGAGTCATCCACACTCGCCCGCCCTCTTTTGACAAAAATCACTACTTATAATTAATCCCTCCCATCCATAAAAAGTGCCACTCAGTTAGTACAAAATTTATACTAACTTATTATAAAATAAACGATACTTTTTATGAATCAGAGGGAGTAGTTCATTTTTAGCTACTGTACTTGGTTAAATCCGATTCGTTTCTGTGATCCCACGCCTTCTTCTTCTTCGTTGCCTTCTGTCCACCATCCACGAGCAACGCAAGACGATCGAGCAACTTTTTAGCTGCTCTCTCTCTCGTGATTCGCGCTGGTAGCGTGCACGCAACGTAGGCATGCGTCTCCTTCCCTCCCATCGTGATTCGCGCGCGCGGGTACTTGCACGCGTATCCCGATCCACCATGCACTCCACCCATCCATTTCCTACTTTCTTTTTCCTCAATTTGTGAGCTACCTTTACTTTCTCGTTTTCAAATCCTAGGAACTGTAAATAGAGCTCGGTCCACCAATATGAGCATGACTCCTCTGAGTATAAGTACCTCCTTCGATATATACTCACTCCGTATTAAAATATAAAATGTTTTAGTATTTCTCTTTATATCCGTATGTAGCATATTTTTTGATGTAAGGTTTAGTTAAAAAAATATATTTTAACCATTAATTTAGTCAACAAAATAGAAATTATAAATCATATAAATTATATCATTAAAAACCTTTTTTTAATATAAATATGATAGTGTAATTTTTGTGACGTATGATTGTTGACCAGATTTTATGGCTAAGAAAACAACATAGCCTGGCGGCCACGCGAGCGAAGCAAATCTCAAGAGCCCCAAAGTGAAAGATTTGGCCACTACTCTAGTACCTCACCTTCACCCGACGCTGCATTGCTCCCTGACCCCACTCTCTCCCCTAATCACCCTTTTCCACTTTAACCAAGAGACAGGGAGCTAGCTAGGGAGATGATCAAAAGGGAAAGGACGGGTTAAAGGTCCTAAATTAAAGCGATCCATCATCCATCTATCTATCGTGCGTGTGGCTGGTCCCTTCACCCGACGCTAGCAGTATCAGCCGTTTTTTTGTTTGTTAAGAAATCAAAAGGCAGCGCGCGGCGGGCGGCGGGCGGGCCGGCCGGCGAGTGTCAAAATGTATACAGTACGTGGAAGTCGTCTCGTTGGCATATGTAAAAGCCCTGCCGCCTCTTGCTCCACAAATTAATAACTTGATCAGCAGTGCAAAGCACAGCAGGACCTGGGTGCCTTTAATTAGCTTCCTGCCTTTGGTAAAGCTAAGTCTAAGCCGGCGAATGATAGCTATTATCACTTTCGTTATCTTACAAGAAGACCTCCTGGCTTGGCGCGACGTGTCGCCTGCTGACTTGTTCGACCCCGCCGCGGCCGGCATGCTCAGGGTCTTGGTTTAGCTTATAGCTTAGCCCGAAGTAGTTTTCGTTTTACCCTTTGCTTCTTTTGGATGTAGGCACGTGGAGACGGATGCCGTTGTTACAACGAAGGGTCGTGCATGGTTCCTTCTCTGTTAAGGATTGACGTTAATCACGAGCCCACGCCGATATGTTGCTCTACGATCTTTGTTCCATCTGTCGCAATAGTGGAACACAGTTCCCCTGATACATTCAAAGTGGGTCCACCACCTGTGGGCCCACCAAAAAGGCGAACAAGACAAAGGTTCAAGACTGGCTCCCATCTGTCCCGTGACGACCAGGCAAGGACGACATCGACGACCACGACTAAGTACTGGGGGACCTCTCGGGATCTACCTCAACCCGGCAGACGACGCGGAGGTCCCGGGGATCCCGACGCCCGGCAAGAGGCCAGGCTCACCCCCGGGATCCAACCTCCATACAAAGAAAGAGGATAAGCTTGTCAGCTTCAGCTAGAAGCTCCTAGAAGACTTGGGTGCCAAGAAGACGGAGGCGCCGCGTGGGGACACGGTCGGAAAAGGTGTCAGCCTTTGTCCGCCCGCCCTGCAAAATGTGGGCGACCGCACCTAACCCCCCTCAGAATACTTGGACGAGAAGAGGGCACATCACCCCATAAGTAGAACCCGGAGAGGTTTTCCCACCTAAAATCCCTCCGCCCCCAAAGGTGCACCTGTGGGATCCCCTTAGCATATAAAAAGAGGACCAAGGCACCTAAGGAAGTCGTCTCGTCGGCATATGTAAAAGCCCTGCCGCCTCTTGCTCCACAAATTAATAACTTGATCAGCAGTGCAAAGCACAGCAGGACCTGGGTGCCTTTAATTAGCTTCCTTCCTTTGGTAAAGCTAAGCCTAAGCAGGCGAATGATAGCTATTATCACTTTCGTTATCTTACAAGAAGACCTCCTGGCTTGGCGCGACGTGTCGCCTGCTGACTTGTTCGACCCCGCCGCGGCCGGCGTGCTCAGGGTCTTGGTTTAGCTTAGGCCATCTCAAACGCGCCGACCCATTTCGTCCGAAACGGTCCGTTTCGCTCCGGATGGGTCGAAACCAGGGCCCAACGCGACAACGCAAACGGACCGACGTCCGTTTTTTCGTCCGTTTCGACCCAAATCCGGCCCAAATTTGAGTCGGGTTTGCGTCGGCGCGGACAGGAAACGGAGCGACGCGGCGTCCGTTCGCATCCGTCCACCCCTGGGCTCGGCCCCACTTCGCAGTGACAGGAACCGCCCCAGTCCTTCTTTTTATCCACTCGTGTGGTCCCCGCCGCCACCCCACTCCCATTTTCCACTTCCGTCCCCATCTGCTCCCTCGCCGCCGGCACAAACCCTAGCCACTTCTGTCCCCACGGGCTTCTTCGGCCGGAACACGAAGCACAACGCCGAGGCCGGGTCCTCCCGCCGCTGCGCGGCCCCGGCATGCTCCACGCCGGCTCTGTTCTAGCTTGCTCCGCCGGTGGTGGCGAACCGGCGGCGCGCGAGGTACCGGCCGTACCTCAACGGCACGACCTACCAGTGGTACTGGGACAACGCCATCCCTCTACCCTGGCCGGACGTCCATCTCACCGACGGATGGCATCTGAATCCGGAAAGGATTCCGGTGTCGCCCGTCCCGACGAGCGGTCGAGCGAGGACGGAGGAGATCCAGCGTCGCCGGGCCCAGCTCCCGCCGAACCTCCGCGCCGACCCGGCGTTCTCGGCCAACAGTCCCTTCTGGGATAGTTGGTTCAAGGACGAGCATGACGTGCAGCGCAGGACGGCGTTCCTGTCCGTTCGGCCGCCGCCTCTACCATGCGGCTATGCTCCACCACCGCCTCCCCCACCAATGTGGGTGAAGGAGGAAGTGGAGGAGGAGGAGGAGCAGTGCGGCGAGCCCACCGAGGAGGAGGAGGAGGATATCCTCAAAAAGGCGATGGAGGAGTCGCTGCGCACCCATGCCGAGGAGGAGGGCCGGCGGTGTCCAGGGCTGCACGACGTCCTGCTCCTGTCTGCCGAGGAGGCCCACAATCCTCCGCCGCCGCCGCAGTGGTTCGAGACCATGGAACTCGAACTGCCGCCGGCTCCGCCTCTCCCCGAGGGGCTCATCCGCCATTCATTGACCTCTCCAACGACGACGACGATGAGGAGTAGGCCGGCGGCAGCCAGGACAGTAGCTAGGCCAGTAGCTAGGGCAGTAGCTACTTTGTTTTTTTTGTATAATTATGTGTAAACAAGCCGTTTGTGGCCCATCCCCTATCTATTAATCGAAAACGGCCCTTTCCAGGCATGCTAATGAAAAAATAAAAAAGAAATGGGTCGGCCGCGTTGGGTGCACTACCCTCGACCCGGACGCGGCCGGAGATTTCCAGTCCGTTTCGCGACCCAAACGGAGCAAAAACGGACCAAAAACAGGTCCGTTTGGGTCGGCGGATTGGAGATGGCCTTATAGCTTAGAGAAACTCCAGCCAGCCCCCCAGGAACCCCCAGGAGCACTTTTTGGTCACCGGCGGACGAAAATCGTCCCAGTCGCGCCCCCAGGACGTTGTTTTTCACCGGATATGGGCAAAAGATTGCCCCGGCGTCCCAGGCCGAACCCAGCGTGCTGGGTTCGGCCTGGGGGGCGCCGGCAACTCCTTTTTGCATGCAGCAGCCCCACAGTCAGCCACCCACCCGTCCTCTCTACCCTCCTTTTCTCCTTTCTCCTCTCTCTCTGTCGTGGGGTTGTCACGGCAAGTTCTTCCTCCGGGAAGATGAGTTCTGGGGCCATTGGTGATTGAAGTACGTGGGAACGGTTAATCTCGTCAAGGAACAAGGATTTACCCAGGTTCGGCCCCCTCTGATTCGAGGTAAAGACCTACTTCCTGCTTCTATGTTATTGCTCTTGATATATCTCGATTACAAGGACCCGGCTCCCACAACTTAGGAGCCGGCGACTTCTCTCTGGTGGCTAGGGTTTCTCTATTGGTTTAAGCTTATCTCTACTGGTTGGACTTGTCGTTCTAAGGTCCAGGACCCCGCTTATAAAGGCTGCCGGGTCTCTGGACTTACAATTTACACCGAGTCACACTAGAACACGGAGTCCTACTCTACGTCTTGGTCTTCCAAGTTTAGACTCCGGGTTGTACTTGGACTCCTTCCGGACGGGTCCTTTCTTCATCATGGGCCTTGGTCGGCTTGTCTCCAGCCCAGCCCATGCGACTTGATACGTGACTCGGCTTTGGCCTTCTTGGTCTTGGCGGGTCTACTTTCCGGGTCCATGGGCCTACCTGTAAAGTATCCCCCCATCAGTAGCCCCCGAATTTATCTTGGGTGCAGCTTAGCGGCTTCCTCTGACTTGCTGGTTCGACTCTCTGGGTCGACTCCTTCCACTTGAGCCAATGGCTCCAAAGTTGCTTGCTGCTAGCTCCAAGATGAATTCCTGCATAAAAACATAATACATACATAAAATGAGTCCACTCTTATCCCTTGTTCAAGCCACCACTCTTGCCTTCGTACTAGCAGGCCGGGTTCTGGTGCGACTCTTGCAAACAAGGGCTAGATAAATTGATTTCACTGTCACANTGTGTTGTAGGTGGTGTCGGTGCATCTGCTGCATATCATAAATGGGAGAGAGCTGCCATGGCTGGTGTTTCTTTAGTTGCTGATGCAGCTGAGGAGCTTGAGCGCAAAATGATGACCCAGAACTTATCTAATGTTGATGCAACAATGCTAGCTTCATCACCAAACAACTTATCCACTGTTGATGGTATTGTTTCTAGTGTTTGTGTTGTAGTTCATTTAATTACTGGACCATTGTGTCTAGTGTTTGTTTTGTAGTTCATGTAATTACCGGGCCATGCAAACTCCTGATATTTTTTATCTTACATTGGCAGATGTGGGCACAAATCATATGAAAGAAGCAGATACGCAAACACCTTCAAAGCTGAAGCTCCAGCTATTTCCAATAAATGAAGCTACACGGAAGGCATTGGAGAAGGTAATGTCTCCTTTTGGTAGCAGGCTAACAAGGTAGCAGGCTAACAAATCATCCACATATTTCCAGCAATAGCTGCACTTGATACAGATTAGTTGGCAACTGTTACCGGGAATTCTTAGATCCCTGTAGTTGATAAAATGTTCATGATATATGAAACATGAAGCATAAATAACTTTATTTGCGATATTTACGTTATGCATAAGCTATTTTCTGCAGTAGGTGTGAAGCTAAGTGTTACCTAATTCTTTGGATGTGCACACACTGAGATATTTGGTTCTTTTCTGTAATTTTCAAACAGCTGAGCATGGTATGACATCTCTATCTGATCTTTAACAGGATGATCATAATCCACATCTGGAGCTCACATTAAGTGCTAGGAAAAAAATGTCCTCTGTTTTAGAACATATGAATCGCAAGTGGGGCAACTCAAATATTGGATGTGGAGAGCTTGTTCTTTTCCCATATTGTGCTCATCAAGAGGATTTAGCTACATATCAGAGGTGGACAACCCGAGATACTGTTGCAGTCGCTGACGTTTTTTGTTCAGTGAATAGCCCCTCTCTTTTCCGATTAAGGTATGGAGTTTCTGTTGTTATACAAAATAGTAATCCTCTAGGCGATTAGTGGCTAGCCGTATGATTGCTAACTGATGTATAAATTTTTCGGCGATTAGGTATGGCTGGTTTTCCCTTGCTGAACTTGAAGCAGGAGTAAGTGAAATATCGTTGACCCACTTTGAGAATTGCATGGTACCAGAAGACATCCAGGTCAAATCTTTTTCGGAGGCTTGTGTGCAAAAGGATTGCAGGTTGCTCAGTGGCTTCGCTTCTGAGCAAGCATCTTGTAACCCAAAAGATCAGTCAGCATTATTGCTTAGTGCACCATATATCACAGGCAAGAATGCTGAGAAAGGGCAGTCCATTAGTGCCTCCCCCTCACACTCTGGCAGTCAGCATCAAGAACAAGTTCCTGCAAACCCAGCTTTGGAGGTCCTATTTTGTTTCGCGCATACTTTTTAAGTCAGGAGTCCTATCGTTGATGTTTTCTCTAATGTGTTCTATTATACTTTAGGTTGATCCGCAAGTGGATTGTGTTGCATTACCGGAAGTAGGCTGGGAAGATACCCTTTCTGATATCAGTGTTGGATACTTGCTGACAGAGGCATCCAAGGCTGCTAACTTGGATTGTCAAGGGACCTCTGTTGTCAAAAATGCTCTTTTCCATGAGTATCCTTGCAGCTACGACTCGTTTGATGCTGCTGTTGCCCTTCATTCTTCTCGTTATCAAGCTGCAGAGCAGCCAGCTCATACATCTTACTCCACCATTTGGGGTGCAGAAGAAACATGTGATGAGTTCAGTTTTAAGTTGGCCACAGCTAGGAAGCAAGAAGGTTCAAACACTTCACCTAGCAGCCCTCCTGATAGCGAGAATGAAGTTCACTCTTCAAATTCAGAAGGATTTCAAAGTTCTCTTCAGGTTGGTTGTCATTTTGGAGGTTCTGAACAAGTTTTTACCTGTTTGACATTGTTAACTTAAAATTTATTTCACGCTTTAGGACTTAGCTGGAGGAGAGACTCCTGGTGATCCCTGCGCTGATGATATCAGACATATAGATGAACTTGGTGCCAAATCTCATCCTCAAAAATGAAAATGATTGTGGATTGAAGGATCAGTCTCTAGCTGACATATTCTGGGTACTGGAGAAATATCCTAGCAGTAACTTTTCTCTTTGCTGCAAGCTAACCGAATTAGCAATACCAAAACTCATGTTTTTATCATGTTTTTTACAGCCTGATTCACTCGAGCCACTGGACTTGGTTGTACCACCAGTGAGGCACCAAGCTGATGACTTCATCTTAGGAGACTTTGAGAATAGTTGGAGTCAGGTGATGGAAAATAGCATGGATGCATTTCGAAACTTGACCTTCTTCGCGTTAGATAACAATGGCTCAGTTCTACCCATCATGTAGAGTTGTGGACGCTGGAGGTTATCTTGCTACGTTGGCTAGGAAGGATACTGCCAATGACGCATCCCGATGAGGAGAGGCTTTATATTGTCCAAGCGAGCTGCTTGTTGCCAATCCAACATGTGCGGACTCGCTGTGCTTTTGTAGTAAGGGGCGCATGGTGTAAGGTTATAACATATAAAATCGTGTACTGTGTAAATCGTGTTGTTTCTGTACAAAAGCCACATACAAGCGCTTGGTTACAATAAAGGCTCTTCCGTGGAGGCGGCGTTTTGGCGTTTTGGCTCGTGGGTGCAGATGCACCCACTAGGTAAAACATTTTTAGTTTTTTTTCAATGTGTCAAAAAATTCTGAAAAAAAATCTGGATATGCATCAATATTTTTAGTGCTAGCACAAAAAATTTCGCTGTGAAAAGACATTTTGTGTGACCTGTGCAAAAAAGACAAAACCATGTCTCGTACAAAAGTCTTTCGTAGCAATCCGGATTTGTCTTTTTTGCACAGGTCGCACAAAATGTCTTTTCACCGCGGATTTTTTTGTGCACCCATGAAATATGTTAAACTATCTCCATATTTATTTTTGGAATTTTTTGACATTTGGAAAATGGGTTTTTTGGGTCATGGGTGCAGATGCACCCATGAACCGAAATTGATTTCCGCTCTTCCGTGTACTTCCTCCGTCCCAAAATAATTGACGTTGATGTATATAGACCATATGACCATATATGGACTGAAATGAGTGAAATTACACATTAAAATGCGTCTAGATACATGCGAACCAAATATCATTTATTTGCTTCCAAAACTCTAGATACATATGAACCAAAATGTCAATTATTTTGGGACTGAGGGATGAAAGTTGACCTATGATTCATGAGATTGATGTTTGGTTATATCCTTAGGTTTTATTGCTTTAATTGCTTCCAAAACTCTAGATACATATGAACCAAAATGTCAATCATTTTGGTACTGAGGGATAAAAGTTGACCTATGGTTCATGAGATCGATGTTTGGTTATATCCTTAGGTTTTCCGTCTCGACCTCGTTTTCTTTTCTACCCGCCTTGGGAGAGGAACAACAACTTGAAACGGTTGCTTATACCCCGAAGGCTGAGAAATAAAAGGAGAAATCTGTCCAAGGAGGGGCTCGTGTTTGATTAGCTAATTGGTGACGTCTCTGATTTCTTGTGTATATTTTCCTTATATTTCATGAGGCGAATCTCTCTATTCCGGTGGTTAGTTGAATCAAGATTTCCACATGGATATGATAAGATATTTCTATATGTGATAAATAATCCAAATGCAAAATTTTGGCCTTAGGAACCATTATTATATATGGAATATAGCGAATTATGATCAATCAAATATTGCGAAGTCTTGGTATTTACTAGCCTTAGTGATCCGACGGTGCCGGGTAGAAGGATACCCTGTCATGGCATTCTGAATTCTTGGGTATAGTCTATATGAAAAAGAAGTATCTTTGCAGGTAGAAATAGCGCTTCTGTTATCCAGAAAAAAAAAACTGATGGGGAAACTTTTTGTTGCTACCCAAGCTAAAGAATTGGAGGATTTTTTTCTCCGATCCTCCGGATCTAGAGCGTGACACGTATGCATAGTAGAAATCTACCGAAGTCTACCCAAAAATAGCTCCTCCCGTAGATAGACCCCCCCCCCCCCCCAACCCCTTCGAAATCGCTCGACGAGCTTGGCGGCCCCCAATTCCTGTCGCCATGGGACGGTCAGCCCGGCCCCTGACCGCCGTCCAGGTCTGGCCACGCCGGCTATAGCACCAGTCCCTAACTGCGGAAAAAGGAGTCCTCATCCCAGCAAAACCGACCCATAGATCTTGGCACACGTACTAGCCTACAGCTCTGGCAAGATCATCGCTGCTCGAACAGTTTCTGTCCCGCGCGGGTAGCAACAGAATTCTCGATTCCTATATATGATGCCAAAATTGAAAGAATGGCAACAACAGATGATGCAAATCAGAAAACCAATCCTAGCAATTTCTCCTTCATATGATGCAAAACAAAAGATCGATGTTAGCAAATTTCTCCTTCCTATGATGCAAAAGAAAAGACCAATGGTAGCAAATTTCTCCTACCAATGATGCAAATAAATGACCGGTGGTAGCAAATTTCTCCTTCATATGATGCAAAAGAAAAGACCGATGATAGCAAATTTCTCCTTCCAATGACGCAAAACGAAAAATCAGTGGTAGCAAATATCTTTATCATATAATGCAAAAGAAAAGAACAGTAGTTGCAACATTCTCCTTCCTATGATGCAAAACAAAAAATGGTAGTCGCAAAAATCTCCTTCATATGATACACCAGTGGCCAAATTTTGCAGCTGCGGCGCCCTTCTTCGGCAGCAACCGTGGTCCACCTTCGCACCACAGTGCTCCTTGCAGTTACCAGAAATCACCGCTAGTAGCACCGTGGCTTGCTTCTTGTAGCACCTGCGGCCACCACCGGTAGCACCAGCAACTTCCGTAGTACCGCCTCCCTCACCCTTGCAGCACCGTCGGGAAGCACTATCTGTCATCGCTTCCAGCAAGCGGCCCTTGGCATCGCAACACTGCACCCCCTCCCCCTTGCAGCTATGTAATACCCCGCAGTTATAGGTTTCGAAAGGGTAGAAATAGAAAGTTTGCATCTTTGCATTCATGCATATTTGAAAAGTCCGAATAATTTTCACGCTTTTATGCAAAAAGGACTAAGAGGACGAACTCTGACCAACGTCGATGATTTGGAAACATATCACTGACCAGTAGTCGAGACTAGTCGTTATAACCTTACTCATTTATTTTAAAACCCTAGTTTGCAACTTAGAGGTTGGGTTATCATCCCTATTAAAAATTTGCAAAGGTAAAATTCAAAATTTAATACAATTGACATCAACACTTGTATAATTCAATCTTATTCACAATCTCAAGTTTTGATTCCAATTCTTGAATTCAAATTTTTATTTAACAAACATAAATTTTCTTAGCAATCAAAGAATTCTCATCATATCTTTTTCTATGCAATTCAATTTTAAACCTCCAAAAATATGGAAAATATTATCACCATCATATCTCCAGAAACAATTCTTCATACAAATTGAATTAATTTCCAACATCCAATACATTTTACAACTAAATT
Organism: Puccinellia tenuiflora; assembly: GCA_012064385.1. NCBI lineage: Eukaryota > Viridiplantae > Streptophyta > Magnoliopsida > Poales > Poaceae > Puccinellia > Puccinellia tenuiflora. The sequence continues at coordinate 40,473 of QRDG01000855.1, read as the reverse complement.
TATAATACACAATTTTGATACAAATAAATTATAATACACAATTTTGATACAAATAAATTATATTATACAATTTACATCATCAGGTCCATATACAAATTTATTACAGAAAGTTAAAAAGAAAATTCCTAAACACTAAATCCTGTAGCAATCTTCTGAAACCTTCAACCTGCAAAATCAAACACAATTCACAAAGAGAAGAAATTGTTAATATTAGTAATGTAGCCAAGTACTTTGGTACTGGCTGTTTGCTTTAATATTTGGCAGATTGCCAAACTCCATGAATTGGAGCTGGCATTTGAATTCAAAGACAGAACTAACTCAAATATCCAACCAGAGGAAACATGATCATGCTCAGCATGCATTTAAGCATGTAAAGAGGGGCAAAGGCAAAACCAGCATTTCAACTTAGGCAACCTGGAGGGACTAGCTGGATAAAAACATGATCAACTTCAATTTTTCCAAAGGCAACAATGGGACAGAATAATTCATCTCTGCCAAATATAATTTCTAAGCCAACCTTATTAATGTTGTGGTGTCACATTTACCATTAATTGATAAATGGACCCAATTTCCTAAAAGCCCACAGTCTAATCCATTCACAACCCAGTTATAATTCCAGCCCAATTGTAAAGCCACCCAAAACCCATCAAGGTTACTTCTGAGCTAAGGAGCAAGTCGGCACAGCAAAGATAAGAACAAGTGAGGTGGAGGGATACGTCCCTACACTGAAATCTTAGCTCAAGTTCATCCATAGATGGATTTGAAGCATCTCATAACCAGATTGAACAACAGCAGCCGGCCAGAGCAAGGATAGGATCAAGGAGGTGGAAGAGTTAGCCATAATGGAGTAAACAATGTCCAGGCACAGAAATTCAATCACCAGAGGATAAGAACCTCCTTAGTTTAACAGAAGAGTAGCAGCTCGAGGTGGAAGATGGCCACTGTAAGCAGCTTACACATCACATGCATTTATCCTGGTGTCACCACCAGATTCACCCAAAAACCCTATTAATAGGGCAGCCAGCCAAATCCACAAGGCACAACACAACCAAACACATCACACACATCTCTGAAAATGTTCATCATCAAGAACATTAGCCACAGCACAACTTGCAGCTAGAATTATACACTTTAGGAATCTTGAAGCAGCTAGGAGGAGCAGGCTAACCACAAGACGCAGGTTGTCAGTTTAGCCAGAAGACCAAGCTACTCATCAACAGCAGGTTGATCCTTTGAGTGCTATAGGCAGAGAAGGAGAGAATCAGCTAGCTCTGACAATGACAGAGCCAAGCTAAGCATGTTTGCATGCATGGAAGGGAAGAGAGGAAGTGACGAGTATCTGTTCTTATCAGAACCATGTTTAACATGGACTATGCTAAGGATAGATGAGAGGGAAGTGCAGCACCTGTCCTTTATAAAATACACACAAGCCAGTAGCTTAGCACATCTGTCCACTAGAAGAAGCACAGGAAAGCATAGAAAGGAAATTTCCAAGCTAGTTTTCTAGCCAGCTTCTGTGTAACTCCAGTGGAGGCATCATAGCATGCATAGCTATTTTCTTTTAGCCACAGAAATAATTCCACACTTGCACAGAGCACAGAACACAGCTATAGCATGATATCCAATTCCAAAACCCTATTTTTCTCACCCAAATCTTATCTCTGTCAACTAAAGAAATTCCTCTAAATATACTCTGCGCAGCGTCGTGCCCGTGTACATGCCCTGAGGGAAACAAGTCTTGGGGGAGCAGGGGGGTAGGGGAGCCATGGAAGGGCGAGTTGGGGGAGGTGGTCAGATGTGTGGTGGCGGCGACGGCCGGCGTCATCGGCGCTAACCCTAGCAAGCGAGCAGGAGGTGGGACGGAATCACCAGGGGAGTGGGGAGAGGAATGCGCTTTCGTTTTCCCCAATCCTACCGCTGTTTTTTTTTTTGAGGCTTACCGCTGTTGTTTTTCCTGGTGCATGGGGAGTAGCGAGTCGCTGTGTCGTGGGCCATAGGCGGGGAAAGGGCCCAGTCGAGTAATGGGAGAGGCTACGCTTCCGGTAAAAAAAAAAATTATGTTTCCCAGGCCTAGTGGACAATCGAGATGGCTCGCACCTGAGATCTAACGGCTGTAAATGCCCCCGCCGGGAGCGCCCTCACCAGGCGGGTCATTAGCCCGGCGTAAAGATTTAGAGTACTAGAAGAATGCCCCGCGCGTTGCAGCGGGAATTTTTTTAAAAAAATATTATGTAAATGAAATGGGAATAAGACGCATGGAATATTCAACTGTCGAGATTCAGATGATCACAATAGTCGAAACACTAAATTTAATTTGCGTGAAATTGTTGACTGACGTGGACAATTATATGGCTGAAAAAAGATGACATGGATAGGTTGCATGAAAGATGTATTATTATTAATTATTAGTGGAGATGACATGGACAATTGATTGGCTAAAGTAGTGTGTGATGTGGATAGCTTGCATGTTGAGATAGAAAAATAATTAATACACTTAGTGGGGTTTTGCTTTATAAGAGGTATAGATTATACCACACGACGAAGTTCTTGTCTGTATGATCTGATTTTGTTTCCTATCTTGCATCGCTCAGATTCGAGATACGTAATTATTACCGGTTGTCAAACAAGATCGGTTTTGCTCGGGTTAAACCGAGGACCGGACCGAAGTATCGGTGCAACGAAGCCTCGGTTAGCAGTTTCTCAGATGTCCGATCGGTCACTGATTTCTAAAACCCGAATTTCTTAATAATCCGAGGAACCGAATCGATCGGTTCGGTTTAACCGAACGCCCAGGCCTCAGAGTCACTCGGCTGATCCCCACCGCTTCCGTCGCCGGCGCCGCTCCCAGCTCCGGCCCGCCGCGCGCCGCTCGAAACCCCCCTCGGCGGCGAGATGCCGCGGGACCGCGACGAGGCGGCGGCCGTGCGCGTCTACACGGTCTGCGACGAGTCCAAGTAACCGCCATTCCCCCCCGAACCCTAACCCAGCCTCTCCTCATCCGCTAATCCAATCGATTCGATTCGCAGGTACCTCGTCGTCCGGAACGTGCCGGCCCTCGGATGCGGCGACGAGCTCGGCACCCTGTTCTCCACGTACGGCCCACTGGAAGAGTGAGCCAGCAGCGGCCCTAAATCCACAACTTCTCCTTATTCCTGCCAATGTTTCATGCTTCACCATATTTTTGTTTCGGTGTTCAGGTGCAAGCCCATGGATGCCGAGGACTGCGAGGAGTACACGGACGTCTTCTTCATCAAGTTCTCGCAGGTCAGCAACGCGAGGTGACTAATGCTTGTCGCATATCTGTCGCATTCAAGTGTAGGATTCTTGCTCCACCGTGGTGATCGATTGGTGTTGATGGTTTGCCGTGCTAGTCTTGTGTTTGTCGGACATGGTTTACATGGTTAGCCGTGGTGGATATCTTTATCGTGTTTCCTGCTATTACTTATCTGATTCATCGGTTACACTTCTGAATATGTGGCTGAAGGATGCACGGTTTGTGCTTGTGTAACTAGTGAAATAATTGGGCTATTATTCAGCACAACTAACAGACTCGATTGATGAAGGGTGACTTGGGTACAGAAGCAAGATTCAGTTATATAGTATTACATACTTCGATCTCAGTATGTGTGTTTTACCGTGGATTACGAGATAATAAACTTAAATAAGTGATTGGATCTTCTTTGAGGGCACGAGTTAGGTCAGGTCTTGCAGTCTAGTCTTTGTCACCTGGGCAGCAAATCTGGAGCCAAGAGTTGCACCAACTTCTTTTTTGTGCCTTTTTTCTTTTACTTAAGTGTGGTATTGGCTCTGTCATGTTGCAGGTTTGCAAAGAGAAAGTTGGATGAGTCTGCATTTCTTGGCAACCGGCTGCAGGTGTCATATGCACCTCAGTTTGAGACTCTTGAGGACACCAAGGAGAAACTGGAGGTCAGGAGAAAAGAAGTCCTCGGCCGGATAAGATGTACGGTTGTATTCGTTTTGAAAATATGTCTGCATCTTAGAATATATTTTTGCGATGATTGAATATAATCAAGAAATATAACTAGGAATATCAGCATTGCTAGTATATTTATTTTCCTTTGTACTTGACTAGTTGATTTGGACATCTCCTTCCATTTTTCAGCACCTGCTGGAAGCAGACCTGAAGGGCTATCTCAGTATTCACTGGGTCAGGGATCGTCAAGCGGGAACTCACACCATCAAATGAGCTCCAATAAGAGGTTAGTAAATACAACCTATATTTGGTTTTGTGGTGTAGAACTGATAATTAAAAGTTGGTCATAATTTACTCATGTAGGACATTGTATTGCCACTTTTAGAGCTGAGACTACCTACTATCATGATTGATTCTGACCACCAATTTTATCATGGATAGTTGGGTTATGGTTTGCATAGCTACATTGGGATGATCAAATGAATTTAAGAGCTATAAGTTGCAAACTAGTTAAGAGGTTTTATTAGATTATTATACAGGCATAGTCAAGTTTTATGTTAGGACTTTGTAAGTCATTTGGTTGCCGGCAATTTTGCCAGCTCAACGATCTATTTGAATAGCTCGCTGTTTGTGTTCGGACACGCTGAGCTTTTGTGCATCAGTTTAGATATTCTGACTTGCCAGTACATTCCAAGGTTTTTGCATGCAGAACTACATTGCTTACCTAAAAGCCTAAAACAATACAACCTGACTGTTTCCCAAGAAAAAGATAAGACCATGGCAAGTTCTCTAAAGTTTCATTTTATTATCTTCAGGGAATACACGAAGACAGTTCACACTTCTCATTTCGAAGATGCTCGTTTCAGTCATGTGTCCTCTAGTAAGGTATGTAGTAGTAAAGTAATGTTTAGGCTGAAAACTAAGAAGTTGTTCATTGAGGAAAACTGGGGCACTTAATAAGCAACAGACCAGATCATGCTATAAGGCAACTTACTTTGCAGAAAATCTAGGAAGAAACTTCGATCAATTAAGACGGATTAGTACCAGAAAGCCAACAATACTGAACTAGCTTATGCAAAATACCCGGCAAGGGGAAAATCTGTAACTTGTTATTACAGTGCAGACATTGACATCATTCTTTAGGAGTTTCCCTGAAATCCCTTTTTGCTTTGTATGGCTTATGATTTTTTCCCATTAACTATATGCTTTTTGATCAACTTATGGAAACTATGCTTTCTAATTATAGGACTATTTCCCATCTGAGTCAATGAATGCAACCGTAAATCTAGTCAGACAGAAGCTTGATAAGGTAAGAGCATATGTGTTATCTATCATTTCCCATTCAACAGCCACATTGATAAACTAAAAGGTCCATTTTTCGAAATACCAGATACAGTCCGGCAGTGATACTTCCGATGCTGCCGCTGCATCCAAGAAACCAAGGGTCGATAACCGTAGACGTATTTGAATCGTTGGATGACGCGGAACGTACAATAGGACCTACAATGTGTTTTTTTTAATCTTCATTTGGTGCATTTACTTTGTCATCATTTGCAATAGGTTGTTTATAGCGAAATGATGTAATGCAAGTGATAATGCCAGACTCATCAGCTGTTTATATATACGCTTGCACCTTTTGTCCATGTGATCTGTCCTCGCGAACAATTATATTTCGAGTTTCTCGAATTTCTAGGGCTGCCTCGATTTCTCGCTGTCCGGAGTAACATTTGTCTGGATCAAAATTGCTGCCCTTTTCAGCCACCATTGGTTGACAAACGATGAGTAGCTGTGAACCAAGCGTTTGCTTTTTATTCAAGTTAAAACTAGTATATTTTTTCGGTCGGTGTCAACTCAGCACCATGTGATGCAAATTCAGACTTTGGTGTTGTGCTAACAAAAAATATTCTCTAAGAAGGAAGAGAAGTATATATCTGCTAAAAGTAAATTTGCAAGTAAGCAATATTCTTAAGAGCTGACGTAGCGTGTAGAGTGCACTTTCTGCACTCAGGGGCATCTACCCCATTTTTCGAAAAATATATTTTAAACACGTTTTCGTATGTCCAAAAATTCCGAAACAAAAATGTGCATGTACATCTCGGTAAAATATACGTGCAGCACAAAGTTTTGTGAAAAAATAACTTTTCTGTTTGCCTCCACAAAAAAGACAAATTTCGGTGGTTAAAAAAAAAACTGTTTAGAGACATGCATTTGTCTTTTTCATACAGGACGGAAAAAAGATCTTTTTTCCGCGAAACTTTCGGCGGACACATAGAATGTGTGTATGTACGCCTCAAAAAAGTTCGGAAATATTTTAGCATGTGAAAATACGTTTTTAGAAAACGGGGCATATGCCCCTAGGTTCAGATGTGTATTTTCCGACGTAGCGGCTTTAACTATGTGGATGTGAATGTCGGTAACCAGACAAGTAGCTATGTAGGCATGTGCTAATGCAGATAGCAGCATGTGTTAGTGGGTGAGTGGGTTGGTAGTGCCTGTGGTTGTAATTAAAACGAATCCCAACTTTTTGTAACATGTCATGTATGAAACGAGAGACGAGATTGCATCTTTTTTAAACTAAATAACACCCATGTTTGATAAAAGGAACAAAAAAAATACAAACATATATAAAGGATAAATAAATTAATCAACAGACACATAAAACGAACCGAAACAAAGCTAAAACTACAACCAAGACCTTAAATTCTCGCAGAAGCCTGGAGATTCAGTATTTTCGTTGGTGCGCCACCATATATCTTGTCGGGGTGGATAACATCGAAAAAGAGGGTATTTGTCTGATTATCTCCACCGTATCGAATGTCATCCTTTTGCCACATATTTTTAGCTAAAATATAAACATCACATGATGAAAGGAAAACCGTAAGGAAACCCCGGCGACGTAGGAATCTAGATGCGCGCCAAGGAGACAAACTCAAGGAAACCGTAAAAGAAAGTAAATTCGACAACATAAATGGTAACCTGAAAATCGGCGTCGAAAAGTGTCGGATATTGTGTGTTGTACATCCACTCTCCAAACCAAGTAAGCTCGGGTTTTTTATGTACCACCTAATATTTCGCGCCACGCAAAACATTTAGTTCGACGATTAGATATTGTAACGGTAAATTATACCAACACATTTTTTGTGTTAATTACCATATCTGGTTGGTGTAGAAACGGCCAATAGAAGATTCTTTTCGGAGTTGTAACACCAAAAGATTCATCAAAGGAAATCAAATCAAATCAAATCAGATACGAATTGGAAAAAAAAAAAAAGGAAATCGCCGGAAAAGTGGAAACATGGGAAGCTCGGTGCAGGAGGGGAGACAGACAGAGGAAGACAGAACAGAAAAATATGGGCAGCGGTGCGATGACGCGACGTCGGCTGTCGTGACCAGCCAGCCAGCGCAACCGCCCCCTCCTTCCTTCTCCCGCCGCGACCAGAACCTCCTCCCGATCCGCCCGCCGCCGGCGAGCCCCCCCCGCCATTCCGCCCCGCGCCAAACCCTAGATCCGCGCTGCCCGCCCCGAGATCTCCCCCGATCCCCGTCGAGGAGGCGGGCAAGGAGGAGATGGCGGCCGACGACCTCACCGACGCCGACTTCTTCGACAAGCTCGTGGACGACGAAGACGAGGGCGTGCACGGCCTCTCCCCCGCCCCCGCCTCCGCTCCAGCGCCCGCGCCCGTCCCCGTTCCCGTTCCCGCCAAGGGGGAGGAGGAGGAGCTGGTTCGGGGCGTCTCCAGCCTCGGCCTCGTGGGCGGCGATGAGCCAGGGCCGTCGGAGGTCGCGGCGCCGCGCCCCGCAGCGGAGGCAGCGGCTCGGGAGGGCGGGTCGTCGGGGTCGGGGAGGAGCACCAGCGGCGTCCACACCGCGGTCAAGCAGGTGCAGTGGGCCTCCTTCGGGGGCGGCGACGACGGCGGGTTTGATCCGTTCAGCGATCTGTCAGGAGGGGCCGACGAGGCGGATGGGTTTCTCGGGACGAACCAGAGCTCCGTCGCTGGGAGCGTGGGGGTGTCGGATCATGGCTTCTTCGGCGGGAACCAGAGCTTAGGGAGCTCCGTCGCCGGGGCGTTGGACCACGACTTCTTCGGCGGGAGCCAGAGCCTGGCTGCCGAGGTTCACGGGACCACGAGCTCCGTTGCTGGGAGCGTGGGGGTGTCGGATCACGGGTACTTCGGCGGGAAGCAGAGCTTAGGGAGCTCCGTCGCCGGGAGCGTGGGGGCATCAGATCATGACTTCTTCGGTGGGAGCCAGAGCTTGGCTGCTGCCGAGGTGAAGGATCAGGACTTTTACGGCGGAAGCTCGGATCAGAACACGGGCACACAGCTCGGTAGCGGTGCCGCCGTGGACACGACGGATCCCAGATATTTGGAGAGCATGTACCCTGGGTGGAAGTTCGACGATGCGACACAGCAGTGGTACCAGGTTGACAGTGCTCAGACGGCTGGGTATGCTGCTCAGGTGGACACCAGTAGTGAGAATGTGCAGCAGCAGCAGCACCAGCAGCAGTATGGTGTTTCCTACTTGCAGAATTCAGCGCAGGCTGCGCTGGAGCCGATTGCAGAGGAGAGCACCACCGCGGCAAGTGTATCGGCCTGGGGACAGAGGGGCGCTTCAGAGTACCCGGCCAACATGACGTTCTACGCGGAGTACCCGGGGTGGTACTTTGATACCAACACGCAAGAGTGGCAGTCGCTGGAGTCCTACCAGCAGGCAATCGCTCAGGTAAGCACAAGTAGCGCTGTTCAGGATGGTGCAAACCAGGGCGCTGTCGCACCGTCTGGTGGGACAAATTATAATGCCAAACAGGCCGAGGATCTAGCTGCCCACAATCAGGTGACCCAACATAACGCTTTCACAAATAGCTATAGCCGTCAGAACCAATGGCAGCCGGGTGCAGTTGCTAACAGTGTGCAGCCTGAAATTGTCACAAATAGCCTGGCAGGTAGTTTATATGGTTCTGATCAGCATTCACATGCTGAATCTTTCAGTTCCTCAGTTCACCAGGCTGACTACATGGGATCCCTTCCTTCTACAGGTCAACAGGCTGGTTACATGGGATCTCAACCTTCTACAGGTCAGCAGGCTGGTTATGTGGGATCCCATCCTTCGACAGGTCAGCAGGCTAGTTACATGGGATTTGGAACTTCTACAAACCAGGGTTACAATGATGCCAGTGGCGTTGTCAATACACAAGGCTTTGTTCCAATTGGGAGCATGTACAACTGCCAGGACCAAGCTCGTGCAAACACTCAAGCACACTTGTCTAACAGCTATCTCAGTACTGACAACTCCACGAACTTCTCCCAGCAACAATTTAATGGGACAAATGCTTCACAGATGTCATCGGCTGGACGTCCACCTCATGCTCTGGTTGCTTTTGGGTTTGGAGGGAAGCTTATAGTTATGAAAGAAACAAGCTCAATGGCCACAAACTTTAACAGTGCAAATGAGGTATGCTTATATCTTCCATGCAATATATTTTCATAACCAAGAGAAATCATAAAAAATGTTTCAAAGTAACTAAAAGGATTGTTTTGGCAATTAAAGGGGAGTTCTAGTGGAACCGTGTCAGTTCTCAATTTATCGGAGGTTGTTGAGAATAAAACTGATGCTTCAAGGATCACTGATGGCAGTGCACTTAGTTACTTCCGTGTTTTATGCCGTCAACCTGTTCCTGGTCCGCTTGTTGGTGGAAGTGCTGCATCAAAGGATGTAAACAAATGGCTCGATGAGATGATTACATGGTATGAATCTTCTACAAGTGAATACGAGAGAGGTGATCCTCGCAGATTGCTTATTTCGTTGCTGAAGATACTATGTCAGCACTATGGAAAACTACGTGCACCTTTTGGGTCTGACCCATCACAAGAGGTACTTTCTTTCTTCATGCTTTATTTGGTTGCAGTTATAGTTGTACTATTACTTCTATAACAGTTCCATTCTGTTGTGTGCCTGTTCCCTGTAACTGTTCATTTGGAACTTTCATCAGAAGGAACGTAGCCCTAATGCATGTTATACTTATTCAGCCCTTGTGTTGTAAACTAATACTTTTGATAAGATTAACATTTCTAAATGTTTGTGATAGATGCATTAGACTTGCATTTTTTAATTCTGTTTGGTGTTATTATTGCCTGGCCATATCGTAGGATGTGATTCTACACCCCCCCCCCCCCCCCCCTCCCTGTATCTACTGGCTACTGGTTTCAACCTTTTTTGCAGTCCTTATTTAGGCTACAGTTTAAAATGGTTCCTTTCACAGGTTAAGAACATTATTGAGTTGGCTTATATGAAGTACCATCTCAAATTATAGATTGATAGTACGTTCTAGAATCTGCCGAATGTCTACCTTATCTTATACCAATATCAGGTGGAAGTGTGGAACCTTACAAACTTCATTTTTCTTCTTTCGTTGAGTAACACAAATTAGACCAGTCATTTTGTAGCACCATTTCTTTAACCTTTGCACCTCTGATTCTTGTTTGAATTCTTGGAAATAGGATACAGAGGGTCCAGAGATGGCAGTAACTAAGCTTTTTTCATCTTGCAAGAGAAGTAATGCTCATATGGGGGATTTTGGATCCAATGTTCGTTTCATGAAAAATATCCCCTCTGAAAGTCAGATGCAGGTAGTTTGTATATTCTGTGTCATGCCATATTTAGCCAAGTGTCCCCCAGTTGAGGCAAATACTTTGCTTGTAGGCTGTTGCACAAGAGGTCCAAAATCTTCTAGTATCTGGCAGAAGGAAAGATGCTCTTCTGTGTGCTCAGGAAGGTCAATTGTGGGGGCCCGCAGTCATACTTGCTTTACAACTTGGTGACCAGGTATGTTAAAATTAATTAAAGTTCTTTCTTTAGTTTTGTAACAGTTCACTTGATCTAACTGTCAGGTTTCTAGTTCCCTAAATCAGTTTTTTTAATCCTTCATTTGACTGGTGGTGCAGTTCTACGTGGATACCGTGAAGAAAATGGCTCACTGCCACTTTATATCTGGCTCACCTTTGCGAACATTGTGCCTTCTCATTGCTGGTCAACCTGCAGATGTTTTTAATGTAGAGAACAACAGCAACAATAACTATGATACGCAGGGTGCATACCAACAGCCTAAGCAGGTAATTACTTAGTTAATTATTTTCTTCACCTGCGAGTTGCATTATTATTTTCAAGTATAGGTTGAAGCAATAGCAAAGAGTCGGCCTTACCCTTTTCTGTATATGCCTTGTCTGTCTCATATGCGCCGTCCATTTCAAATATTTGCTCTTTGTCATAGGAAGATCTGATTTTACAATTTTTATCCATTGAGGAAACCAAGAGTGTAGTTATTGCAATATTGGCTCTCTACTCCTACTTTACTGCTGTGGAAGAGACCAAGTAGTTGTATTAAGTCATTCTGCCGGGGTATGTATGGTTATTTGTCAATTAATTTTCTTAGAGATGGTGCTTCAGTTGTTGCTGCAGTGAAATGGAAGTGTGATATTTATTGATTACTGCAGTGTCATGAGTTCTGAAGGTTGCTTAGAAATTATTATCTTTTTACTTGCACGTTGCATGTATCAGATTGTCCAGTTTCTATCATTTCCTGATTTTCCACTTAATTCGTGACTGAGTTCATAACTTTGTATTTCTGTGGGACAGCCTAGTCCTAATGCTATGTTGGACGACTGGGAAGAGAATTTGGCTATTATAACTGCAAATAGGACAAAAAGTGATGAGCTAGTCATTACCCATCTTGGAGATTGCCTTTGGAAAGAGAAAAATGAGGTTCGTATGATACATATTTGCAGATATATTTGTTCCTAACTTTTGTGATCAAGTATCTTACGAAGCTACTTGATACAGGTTGCAGCTGCGCATTCATGCTACTTAGTCGCTGAACTAAATATTGACCCGTACTCTGAAAGTGCTCGGTTATGTCTCATTGGTGCAGACCACTTGAAATGTCCTCGAACGTTTGCCAGCCCTGAAGCCATTCAGGTCCGTTACAACTTATTACCTGCAAATTTTTCATGCTTTGCATGTTTACTACAAAACTTTCTAAACAATCATTATGTGGATACATAGGCAGGATCTTGTGTAGTCCATTACTTGTTTTTTTTTTTACTTTGCCCATTCACTGCTCTGGACTAATATATTCGAAATGCAACTACAGAGGACAGAGGTTTATGAATATACAAAGGTACTTGGGAATTCTCAATATACCCTGCTACCCTTTCAGCCATATAAGCTAATATATGCATACATGCTCGCGGAAGTGGGAAGGCTCACTGATTCCTTGAGGTAGGTTATTGCCTTGTGCTGGTTAGAGAAATTAAAGTGTTTTCCCTAGATTCAGTGCTTGCGCAGAATGACCCAATTAAATCACCTTTTCAAGGTATTGCCAAGCTTCTATGAAGGTGCTGAAAGCTTCTGGCCGTGCTCCAGAATTGGAAGCATGGAAACAATTATTTTCCTCCTTGGAGGACAGGATACGCACTCACCAGCAGGTACAACCTTACAGAATTATAATAGTAGTTGATTCTTCTCTACTAGAAATCCTGTTCTGCTGCATTGTAGCTGAGGTTTGCCTCTGCTTCATTAATAATTAACACACTCGCTTTACTTTTGTTCTTTAGGGTGGGTATGGAACGAATCTAGCCCCTGCAAAACTAGTTGGAAAGCTATTCACCTCGCTTGATAAATCTATATCTCGAATGATGGGCACACCGTCTGCACCACTTCCACCAGTGCCACAGAGTTCTGTTGGTGATAGGGAGATCTATTCAGCACCTGCAGCTGCAAAATTTGTAAATAGCCAATCAGTAATGACCATGTCATCATTAGTTGCATCCCCTTCAGTGCATTCGATAAGTGAGATGGCAGAGAATAGTGGTGGTGCTGGCAGGATGATCGCACACAACAGAAGTGTTTCTGAACCAGACTTTGGCAAAACACCGAAACAGGTATATATGTGATATGTCTTTTATAGAGCAAGAGAGAGGTAGCAGTTTTATTACTGGATGTTTTACCAGGAAGATCTCTCATTTCTCTCTTCTCACTTCGTATCGTGCAATTCTATTAGGCTGCGGGATCGGATAACACACAGAGCAGTGCATCAGGATCAGGTAGTTCACGATTTGGTTGGATTGGCTCCACGCTGCAGAAGACAATGGGATTCGTTTCAAAATCACGTCAGGTACTTATGGAGTTGTGAAATTGGAGTATCTCCACCACTTTGTTCATTTTGTCTCATTGATATAGCAATATTAACGCTAAGATCTTATTATGCTCTGAAGGCAAAATTAGGGCAACAGAACAAGTTTTACTACAACGAACAGCTGAAGCGATGGGTAGAGGAAGGTGCTGAGATTCCTGCCGAGGAGCCTCCTCTACCTCCACCTCCAACAAAATCCTCCTCATATCAGAATGGCATGGCAGACTATAACTTAAATGGCCCTCCTAATGGAATCCATACTCCTAATGGGGTGGCAGAACGAGGATCACCAAAACATTCAGACCATGGTTTGGGAATGCCGCCAATTCCACCCAGCCAGAATCAGTTTTCTGCTCGTGGACGAATGGGTGTCCGGTCCAGGTATTTAGTACCGATGACATTTGCTTTCAGTACCATTTCAGATTTTTGCTGTCAACAAGATAACTCAAGTATTTTGTTCATTTTCTAGATATGTGGACACATTCAATAAGGCTGGTGCAACGGGAGCAGCCCAGTCTTATAACAAACCGGCTGCTGCATCTGTGACACCACCAACTAGTGCCAGGTTCTTTGTGCCCACTGCAGCCGCTGCTCCATCTGAACAGATGCCTAGCCAATCAGCAGAGACACGTGGTGAATCCTTCCACCAGGATGAGCGTGCATCCTCACCCCCAGTAGGAACATCATTTTCCTCACCCCCAGCAGGAACATCATTTTCATCACCCCCACCAACAGCACAGTTTTCAGCACCAGTGTCATCTTCCATTCAGCGGTATCCGAGCATGGACAACATTCCTAATCCGAACCAGGCACCCTGGATGTCCCCGGGAAGTAACAGCAGCTCATTGACATCAAGATCACGAGCAGCATCATGGAGTGGAACATACTCTGACCAATTTAGTGCCACGGCAGGGGCTAGATCACCTGATGGACCGATGGTGCCTTCACCGCTCATGCCTGGTAGACCCTCACATAGTCGTTCCAACAGCAACTCGTCTGTGCAGTTCAACGGTTTGACAGAGGATCTTCATGAGGTTGAGCTCTGACGGTGACAGGTGTGACGGCTCAGCACGATCGTCATGTCAGTCATGATTCCGTCCACACAACCTCGGGTAAACGGCGGTTCTTCCAGCAAACACCAAGTAAGTTAAAAGGCGAAAGGAGCTGTTTATGGAGAATCAAGTGATTGCCAGGACAGAGATGGACACCTCCAATTTTGAATGGAACTCAGGGAAAACCGCACAAGAACCGAGGTGTGCCAGACGTGGTACTACATAAGTACAGTCTTGGTTTTTGAGTATTTTGTAGCTATATGTTGGTTATTATGTTTATTTAGAGCACAAGAAAGAGCTGGGCGTCCTTTTTTTGGTTGTTGTATGTGAGGAAAAGCAGCATCTGGATGCCATTGTATAGATAGTCCGCCACTACCCCCATTCATTGTCCGAAGGTGCAAACGAAGTCACTCTCAATTTGTTTTTTGGAGAATAGAAGAGAGATAATCTTCTAGTGTATGAATAGAAGAGAGAATCTTCTGGTGTAAGAAAAAGTGTTGTTATACTGTCTGCACTTGTTCTCATACCATGGTATATTATTCTTTGGAGATGAATTGATTTTTTCGCCTCTTAAAACGCATGAAAGAGCTCATTGATTTCCTGTGATTTTGATACTGTTTGTATTTTAGTAAGTTCTTTGTCGATCATGGATTCATGGTTGGTGTGATCTGATGTTATTGTGTCTACTCTTTTCTAAATATGCAAGCGGGATCATCAGATGCATAATGTGTTAATGGAAGATGACTGTCAAGTCCAGATCAAATCACGGTGTTTATGTTTACACACGGGTATGATCTAAAAAAAATACCTAACGTCTCCTAAATCTAGCACCAACGATCATTTTTTAAGAATTCGACCTATCAAAATTACTGGTGGAGATAACCAGAGGGCCGATTGTCCACAACACTTCATAGAAAGGTCCTCAAAAGAAAGAAAAATACAATACGGTCCCTGGAGTCCCCCCTTGTACGCACACTGCCATGTTTTCGGACCTATATAAGAGGGCCATTCCCTACGTAGCTTGTCAGCGAAGGCAGAACCATACACTTGTCCGCCTCCATGCGACACCGTCGAAGGAGAATATAAGGCCCACCATCACCCAACCATGTGAGCCCTGATTGACGACCGCCACCTTTCAGCAACCTTCGCTGCCACCAATCATGAAAACTAAATCTCGACGTTCCGTGTGCTTACAAAGTCATTTCACGGAAAGCTGATATTTGTTGTGTCATATGCAAAAAAAAAGATTAAATTAGGTGCTAAAAAGGCTTTTCACGAGTGTTTGTCTTTTTTACACAAGCCGTAAAAAAGTTTTCCGTGAAACTTACCTTGGGCAGATAGAATGTCAAGATCTAAGTGCAGATTTTTTTTGTCCAGAAATTGTTGACATTTCATAATGTTTTACCAATTGGAATGAGCATATGCTCTGATGTGCCAAAGTGAATTTTCCAAAAAGTGGGTGTTTATCGAACTGACAAACTACGAAAGTGCTATGTTATTGTAACAATTTTCATGTAAAAGGTGGCAATTCCTCCGGTCAAGTAAAATGGTGTTTTCTTAGGCAAAGGTTCTATTCAAACTATTGAAATTTGGTTGCTAATATCTTTCCGGATATTTATTATACATGTGGATTTGTCTCCAATTATAATTTTACTATCTATATTTTTTAAATTTATAAATATGGTGTCATAGAGTTTAATAGACAAATTACCGTTTTGAAGAATGCGCTAATGTTGAAACCACAACTGGACCAAAGGGGGCATATGATGGAAGCTCAAAGTAGAATGTGATATCATCAAATTCTCTGAACTTTGGGTACACAAATTCATGCCACGTGCCCTAAAGAAATTGTTATTATATGTATGGTCAAATGAAAATAAAATTTAAATATAAATATTAAAGGAGAATGCTAAGAACCATAACTTACATGGATCTGAACATTTATTTTTCCTCTATTATCGTGCAATGTTTAAAATTTTGTGTTCAGAATTTGCCCACTTTCAAGCACAAATGACATGAGTATTATTTAATATATGTAAAAAAAAAGCTAGCTGCAGGTTTTGACATATAAAGGTCTATAACATCTTTATACATGGAAGAATAAATAACAATACGATAGCAAGTTAGATGATATATCAATGCAACGAACACGAAGTGTATAGCTAGTATTTTTTTATTTGCGGGGATAGTGTATAGCTAGTTTAAGGAGTCGTTCCTAACTCTAAGTAAGTAAAATACACGTGGTTATTTAACTTGGTAGATACATTTACTGTACTCTGTAAACTCATAAATGGTTACATCAACACCTTAGTATGTGTGGTTGCTTAGCCCTGTTTCTGCTCTTCAGCACCCGTGCGACCCGAGAGGACAACAAAGCTTTGCAAAATGTGGTCATCTAAAGATATAGTGTGACTTGGATTAATAACATCGGAAATACGAGGCTCGCCATGTGCTTCTATATATAGCGGTTTTAAATTAGGTGAAAGTGTCCATTGCATGTTATTGTGTCGGATGTGTTCCTATTTAAGCATGAGGAGGGGAGATAGTGCATGATCATAATTCACAAAGAAGGCAACATGTGTTTCTGAGGGAGAGCAAGCTCAGTCATTGCTAGGTTTCACATAATGTACACCATATATACATAACATAAGGTATACAAGTTTTACCCGTAGTTAGAATAGTTTTAGCAGTACTATTGAAACCCAAATAGATTATCGGACTTGGAAGCATCGGGATTTGTGATTGGGCCGACCTAAACTGTTTATACAAGAAGCAACATCATCATAGTGGTCCTATGGAGAAGGGCCATTCTTCTGGGATTCATTACGATGCAGGCAAGGATTGTAGCCTTAATAACCTCCACCTCGGGATAACTTCAAAGTTCTCTGGCACTCTATTTTTAATTTATTAGGACATGTTTGCAAGTAGCCGATGTCACTTCAAAGTTGTATATTGGCTTGATTAACAGGTGTGTCGAAAATGTGAAAACATTGGTGGACATATTCTCCTCAAACATTTAAGGTAGAGAAACAACAAGCTTTAAAAAACACATGAGCATAAAGGACTAATCGAGACAATATAAAGGTGGACACCAACCTATAGATTAAAAACTAACGCACACGAACAAACTCAATTTCGGAAGTTACATCAACATCAAAATTAAGCTGGCAAACTATCAAGCACCACATTGAAACGAGCATGCCAGAATTTGCGATGACTCTCGGTGATAAAACATTAGACTCGGACTAAAGTGAACACACATGTCAACTAAGTAGACTAAAGTGAAACCACAATATTAAAGGAGCTCTGGTATATTTTAGTCTTTTTAACATTCACAGCAGGAAAGTTCAGCAACAAGAGCATAACCAGTCGACACCTGATAATCCATCGGTACTAGTCAAGTATTACTAGCTCAAAATTGCAGAATTTGATGCACATACCATCTGTATCATGGAGTGCAGAAGAAAGCAAGGTTATAAATATGTAATGGAGAAAGTGAGGCTTGTATAAGCAAGCTACATTATGACGGATTACTGACTAAGACTTACTGATAGAGGTCCTCATTTTGCTGTCAGACAACTCACATTTGATAAACATACCAGAATTCGGTCTAATCAAGTGTGTTGTACTATGAAATACTTTGGCAATTGAGGATAAATAAACCTATGAGTAAGCTGCTAAATGGCCGATTTGGTCAGGCACCTAAAAAACGTACATGAGTCTCGGCCTAATTCACACACACACACACAAACAGCCTCCTAATCCATTCATATGTAAATATAACACAGCAGCATTCCGTTATCATATATTATGTAATTCTAAAAAAAAGATACTAGGGCAAAATTAAAACATCTGATGAACATTCCAAATTTCCATATTATCAAGTATTGCCCAGAGCAAATCAAGGTTGTTAATTTGTAATCGAGGAACTGGGGTTATTATGAGCAAGCAACGATATTGCAGACTAGTGACGACCATCAAGGATAAGTGATAACAGAAAGGTACATGAGTCTGAACTTTACACCCCCAAAAAAGCCTAATCCATATGTAATGATAGCAGAGCAACATTTTTACTGTGATCTTATTTAAATAAAGCTGACCTATAAGCTGCATCAAATCAAAAGAAACTGGATGGAACAAGACAGTCCGATGCTACAGAGATTCAAACTGAATAATAATTAGAGAAAAGTAACGCAAGATACTACCAAGTACCAACTAGGGCCACATCAGATACTTCCAGGTGTTCAGATGCAATAGGCAAATGCAGAAACACTCGGTAAAATACCAGATATTGCATCTGCATATTTTGCGCTCATGTGAACAGAGATTAGAAACCAGGTCCAAAGTAATGGCGTTGCCGGTCATATGGACGGACTAAGCTGTCCTCGCACAACACCGGGGAGAAGAAACCTGAGAAGTCGCCGGGCTGCCAACTGCTAGCCGAGAAACGGTCTCGAGCATCTGGTTTCTTGGGCGTAGTACCCTAGCGCCCTTCCAGTGTGAGTAAGACGGCCGGCATCATCGACGGCCAACGGGATCACGAGGCCGTCCGCAATCCTCGGTGAGAATTGTGGCCACTGCCCAAGCTGTATCAAGTGCTCTCTTGTCCATCCTCTACCACCGTCAAATCCCCATATGGTCATTGTCTCTGTGTTGAGGCACGTGCGCACAACTCGAATCTGCCTGGTGAGCTCCGCCACGAACATCCTACCACCGACTTCGATTATCTGTGGTGCTGGAGAGGACATCAAAAGCCTCATTGAAGATGTCAAACACAAGAATCGATGAGCAGACACTGCCTAGCCTTGGCTCCCCCATCCAGTACATCTTACCGCCTGCATAGACCGGTGGCACGTCGACGGTCACCGGGATCGGCGGCGGAGACGCCACCTTCCTCGTCACGCAGTCTCAGCCTCCGGACAATACACTCCATGGCATAGCTCCTGGTGTCAAAGTCGCGCGACGTGTAGGCGAGAACCACGATGACGTGCTCCCCTCTCGACATGTCATACCCCAAGCCAACACATCCAGGGCGAGCAGCGCAGCAGAATCCGATGGCTTCTCAAAAGGCAAACTGCAATGGAGTACTCGTGCTCCGGTGACAGGATTGCACACATGAGCACAATTGTTTTCGTGGCTTACGAGGAGGAGTCCATGGCAGGGCTTCGAGCTCACACCCTACTTTGTAGCAGCTGCATCTGCCACGCCAGCAACTGGTCTTTCAGGCAAGAATCAAGCGAGGCAAATTGCCAGTCGTAAGGCATGGCTGAGAGGACAACACGGGCAAGGGAGCTCCTAGATGTGTGCTCGTAGTGCAGCCTGATGAACCGGTCAGTCTCAATCATGGCGCACCAGCTCCGACAGACACATTTGAGCCGAACAAGGGTGCGAGCTGGCAGCCGGCACAGCACCAGCCCCAGGACCTGTGAGAACGGGGACGAGAAGATGATGTCCTCGTGCGGCTTCCCGGTGGACTCGAGGCTTTCCTCGTACGGCGCCGCAGGTCTCCGTGCCATGGTGTGGTGAGTGATCAAGCCGCCACCAACGAGAAGGTTCTCCATATCTCCTGTCTCAGGGTGGTAGACAACTAGTTGATGTTCCTTCCGATTTCTCTCTGGATACATCTAGGCTCTGGCCTGAGCAGCACGCGGCTGCCACCGTCAGCAATGTCGAGCGGGATGACACCCGTGGAGCATTTCAGTTGTGTCGCTGCCGGAGTCGCAGCGTCCAGGTCGATGCGGCAATGTAGATCCCAAGCGCCCGCCAGGGGATCACGCAGAACCCAAATGTCGTACGAGGCAGAGGTGTCTTTGAAGAGCAGAGGCGCCCGCCAAGCTCCGTTATCCGCCATTGACACGTGTCTATGGTCGGTGGTGGTGGCAAGATCCTGAACACCTCGTCAGCCATCGAGAAGGACATGATGACCTTTTCACCGGTGTACGCCTTGTGCGGCTGGGCGGCCCAGTACAGGTGGCCCTGCGCGAAGACGCTCTGGTCGGTGCAGTAGTTCGTTGCCCAGGCTGGCGGCATCACCATGTCGGCTGCACCTGCCGGCGGCCGCCAGTGCCCCACAGAGTTGAGCACATTACACCTCGCACGCCGGAGGTAGCTCGCCGCGGCAGTAGAGGCGCACCACCTTGTGCTTCCGGATGCTTGTGTCATACCCGAGCCCGAGGATGGCATGGTTCTGCGGCCAGACGCCGAACGCTTCCTTGCCCTCCGGGAGGGCCGTGATCTGGCCGGTGGACGGGTTGTAGACGAAGTGGTCCACCGTGTAGCTGGAGTGCCCGCTGGCCGGGTTGCAAGCGAATAGCAGGTTCTCCCCTTTCGCCTCCAGGACGACGAGGCCGCGGCACTGGCGGGTGACGGCGTCGCGCGGCGGAGCCGCTCGTCGGTGAGGACGGGGACGAGGGGGCGGCCGGGCGACCAGGCGTGCACCGTGGTGTCGGTTGCCGAGTCGGGGGTCGGGGGGAAAGAAGAGGCTGCGGCAGCGGGAGCCGTCACGGCGGTTGGCGAGGCGGAGGTGGCGGTCTACGAAACTCCGGGAGGAGAGCGCGGCGGCCCAGCCGCGGGAGAGGCAGCGGCAGCGCTGCGCCGGCTTGGCCGGCATCCGCGCGAAGATGTCCTCGATCAGCTCTTCCGGGAGGGAGGATGAGACCGAATCCTCCGCCGCCGCCTGCTTGCGCGGAGGATCCATGGCCGCGGCGCCGGCGGAGGAGGCGGAAGCCGGTGGCCGGAAACCCTAGCTCGGTGGAGGGTGGCGGCGGTGGCCTCGTCCCCTTTTTCGACGAGGCGATAAAGATGCGAGGCGCTCTGGTGGGCTTATTGGGCCTGGATCAGATTGTCCGACCGAACAGAACTGAAGCGAGGAGCATGCTACGGGCTGAAGCGGAGTAGTAGTGTTGATCAAAATTCTGTAAAAAAAAATACTACATCCGATCCATTTTTTTTCTTCGATAAAGAGTGTTTTTATTAGAATTTAACCATTTACGTCAGTTGATACAAATCAGAAATACCCATACTCAGCATCTGCATAACTAAGAAGATGCACACAGCCGAAGAAAGGAGTAGAAAGAGAGCATCTAAAGGGGGAGAAAAAAGACTCATAGGAAAGAAATGTCACATGTGACAAAAGAATAATCCTATGGTGATGGCGGGCCGATACGCCAATTATGCTGTCACCCATGTCGGTGTCGGATAAAAACATCTCTCGCCACTTGCTCCAACCGCAAGCAAACCTCCGTAAATAGGTCTCGGTGTACCGGACGCTGAAGAATAGACCACTCCCGGAGATAATGAGCACAGCGGAAGATCACCTGCATAGGAGAAGACAATTTAGCGTTAAAAACTCTGTCATTTCTACATAGCCAAAGCGACCATAATAATGCAATCGCTCCCACCCAAAAATGTTTTCTAAATGTGTGATCAATACCATGCAACCAGTTGCCAAAAATATTCGCAACGAAGCTCGGTGGATACAAGTTCGAAGCCACTTAGATGGCAGACCATATAAAACGCGCAAACTGATATTCAAAGAACAAATGCTTGATAGTCTCATCGTGATGACAGAACATTCATGTTGTACTCCCTTTCCAAATACGCTTTGCCAGGTTATTTTTATTTAGGACTACCCCCTACGGAGTTACAAGTGAAGATTTAATTTTTAGTGGTACCTTCATTTTCCAGAGGTGTTTATTATTTATTGCTGGCATATCCGAATATACTAGTGCATCATACATGGATCCCACTGAGAAATTGCCGTTCTTGAGTAGTTCCAACGGAATTCATCGCGACCAGGTAACATATGGGATTCGGCAAACGCTCTTGAAGAGCTTGCCAAGAGGCCAATCTTGTACCCACGAGATCCCACCTGAATGACACGTTCGGTGGGGAAGATCCCATCACCTCAGCGAGCGAATCACTTTTGTTACGTGCAATAGTGTATAATGCTGGATATTGTTCTCGAAGAGGATCATTTCCTAGCCAGGAGTCCTCACATAACCGTATCTCCGACCCATCCTTTATACGGAACGATCCATATCAAAAGAACTTAGCCTTTACCGATATGAGACCTACCCAAAAATGTGAATTCCCTGCTTTCCAAGACAACTGGGATACAGTTTTTGAGCCCATATATTTTCTCCTCAGGAGTTGTTGCCACACCCCATCCTCAGTTAAGAGCTTGAACAGCCACTTACTAAGGAGTGCGGTGTTCTTTGCCTCTAGGTCTTGGATACCTAGTCCCCTCGGTCCTTTGGTCGACATAGTACACTCCATTTGGCCAGCCTATATTTTTTTTCTCATTATCCCCTTGACAAAAAAATCTCGATCGGAAGTAGTTCAAACGTTTGAGTACTCCTTTCAGTATTTGGAAAAAGGATAACATGTATAAGATCATATTACTAAGGACCGAGTTAATTAGTACTAAACGGCCTCCAACTGAAAGTAATTTACCTCCGATCCATTGTTAGGGTCGGAGAAAAAGAACTGTCTATGTTCTCGCCATAAGTCGATTTGTCTAATTGCGTTGATGGATCATGTTGTCTTTTGGTGTGTTTGTGCGTATTTTAATTTTGCTGTTTTTGTTTTGATTACCGCGGGATGTTTGTTAAGTATATGTACGGTTGTTGGCTGCCCGCCGATATTTCGATCGAACAGCATGCGTCTCAGATTTGTCAATGCGCTAGATGAAATAGTCATTTGGATGTTTATATCCACAAGCATGGGCAATATATCCTACAGATACTAACCGTGCAGTTTAGATTTAATTAAAATATACATGAAATTTGCAATAGGATATTCTCAGCATGAAATGGTTCATATTTTTATGTCTGATTCTCTGCAATGTTACCAACCCTACATAATTATTAATATGAGTTTTGAATTTTTTCTTCTCTTCTATTTTGAATGAAATATTTTTCGGAGCCAAGGATTTCTTCGTCTCTTCACTGGTCAAGGTTACGTACGATAATGGTCTTTTATGTGGTTGACTTAAATCCGAGAGGAAAAACTTGCATTTTTGATTTCCAACCCCATTGAAATCTTAGCTTATACCATGATATCCTCTGTTTTTCTGTAGAATGTTCACTAACATTGAGAATACATTCATTTAATGGTAAATATTTTCGCGTCTATTTTGTACAATAGCTGGTGTACTTTTGTTTGGGCACCTATTTGCATTTATGTAAGGATACATTCATTTAATGGTAAATTTTGTAGCTACAGATTGCTATAGTTAATGAGGATAAAAAACATGGGAACGAGGCGGACTGTGCTGCGAGGCGGCAACCATTATTTATATGAAGGTGCTCAAAGCATATATTGTTTTGGCTATCACTCGGAATGAATTTCGCTGTAAGGTATTCTCTTCTCAGCCCAACTTGCTTTTACTACCTATTACTAAGCAAAACCTAAGTATGAACTACCTATTACTTTGTATTGATGCCTCCATGATGTCCTGGACAGAATCTGAATTGAGTGTGAGAATTCAAGTTTATTTCCACTATTTTCTGCTTTAACCTGGACCAATCGATATTAAATCTAACCAGACTGACACTTCTAGGATAACAGGACTGCCACCGTTAAAACATGCTTATGTTCAAATGTTAAATAGGGACGTGTTTGTGCATATGTTAATTATCAGGCTGGAGTATTTAGCATCCCATCTTTATATGCAACTCCTGTTTGGTAGAGTAATTGTTAGCTAATTTCCTTACTACTTTAATTGTATGAGGTGAGCAAACGAATAGTTATATGATGATAAGATGGTCCAAAAGCTTTTCATTTGATACTGCTACAAATTATATTTATTGAATCTATCTGAAGTAATGTAATGCGTTTTTGTCCTTCAATTCAGTAGCTTTCTTTGACCGATGTGATAATATTATCTACCTTTATTCAATGTCATGGATGATTTTGAATGCTCGCACTACATCTCTTGTGGTTTCTTTGTCATGTACTTCCGTGGGTACAGGTAGGTGCAGTTTTTGGATTGTGTAGATTGTCATATTGATTAATCCACCGCAAGTCTGAAATGGCCCTTTTTAGATTTTGTACCTTGTGATATTGATTAATCTAATGTAAGTCTGAAATGTGTGTTATTTTTTTGGCCCTTCTGTATCTTTCACTATCGTTTGTTCGTCTGTTGCTGGCTTGTTGCTGCTCTCCTTTTCGGTTCCACGGAAAGGTTTCAGAAGATTCAGCTCCTGCTTTGTTGCTGGTACCGGGCGTCTGCTGCATTCTGAAGGTACTGGCATCACTTCTTTTCTACTGCTTGGTACTTAATTTTATGCGTGGATGAATCTAAGACAAAGGAACTTACCCTTTATTGGGATACNTGGCATATGCTCATGCACCGCTCATGCACCGCTCATGTTGAGCCTGCTGTCCGCTCTCCCACCCCTCTCATCCTGCAGGCCGCCATGGTTGGCTGCGGCCCCCACAGGGTCTCTCTCCTCTCTTCGTCCCGCGGTGCCAAACTTGCTGTTTTCGCCTCCCCTGTCGACCGCGACAATGTCATCGTCAATGGCCCCTACGTCGGGCATGAAACTATTGTCCACTTCCAAGCCCATGACGACACAGATGACCGCTTCTACTTCCAGCATGAATCCTTTGCTGCCCTAGCCATTGAACAGTACCCCCTGGAGCACTGGTTCCGCGAACACATCCTTAAAGCCACTGTTCCTTTCGCCAACCCCCACTACATAGACCCCATCTGCCTCACCGGGCTGGATTACTCTGCGGTGCTCGTCACTGTCAAGGCGGAATCCATTGTCGACATTCCCAACTCGCTCCACTTCAAAAACCATGACAGCTCCGGTTCCATTGGCAACGTCACCATCATCGCCTACGAAGATATCCCCGGCTCTCCTCCCTCCTCCGACCCTGGCTCACCCTCTGCTGGCTCGGTGGCCTCTGCCTTTTCCCACGCGGACGAGGTTGTCATCTCCGGCGATATGGGCTTTGGTGAGGTGATCGCCGCCCTTGACATTGCTCCTGCTGCCCCGGACGCCAATGCTGCGTCCAGCTCGGCTCCGGCCGCTTCCCTTCTGGACAGAGCTCTGCTCGCTGCCCCTCCGTCCCCCATCATCCGCGGCGTCCCGCTCCGTTCCAAGCCAAAAAGAGTCATGTATAAAGTGCACCTGGGCTTCTTTGACATTTTCGCCATCGGTTCGATGGGTGAGCGTGCCTTCTTTCGCATTCCCATGCGTCGCGCCTCTGACTCCCCCGGCTGCTCCGGTCTCATGACTGTCAATCTCGCCTCCGCCTCTGTCGGCCTCATAGACACCATTGCTACCGTTGGCCCGCTCCGTCGTCCCACTGTCTCTATCAACGTTCTGGCCCGTGGAGGCGCCATGAGCCCTGAGCTGGATGTTCCCCTGTCCGTCGCCTCCGCGCTGCTCATGAATGGTGATGCCGCTGCCTCTGCTGCTACCTGCTCTCCCACGGCTTCAGCTGGCCCTGCTGTTGCTTTCGCCGGGCTGCCCGTGGCGGCACAGGCGGCTCACCTGCTTATCCACTGCTTCAGAGCTCACGAGATTTGGGACGCTCTCCCCCCTTGCGCCCCCTCTCCTCCACCTGATGATATCGAAGCTCTGTGGGACACCCTCACCCCTCGCTTCGCCAAGCGCACCATCTGCTCCGCAATTCTTTGGAATATTTGGAAGAGAAGAAACTCCCTGGTTTTTAACAACAACAACGAAAGTGTTCCCTTGTGGCCCAGAGGTGCGTTGATGACATTCGCCTTTGGACCTACCGCTGCAGGCAACCCTCTGTAAAGGACTTTCTAATTTCCTGGTGTAACTCTTATAACCCCCCCTGAGCGATGATGATGTACTCTCTTCCCGTCCCCCCTTTCACCTGTAAAACTCTGCCTCAAGCACCGGTTGCAAATATATAAAGTTCAGGCTGGCTTTGGCCGCCGTAGTTACAGTCAAAAAAAAAAGTAAACTGTTTGTCAGACTACAACAGTTTTTCAGTCAACAGTTTTTCAAGCACAAGCAGATTCACATCCCATTCCAAAATATCAAGACTACCAACATCTGGTCATTGTGCAGAACAGACTCAATCACTCAATCAAGAGACTACCAACATGTATTTCTTGCCCAAAAAAAAAAGTCTTTCTAGCCAAAAGGAGATCAGCAGGGAGTTGCAGACATGGGGAGAGGCTCTCACCTGGTGTCCCGACTGTGATGACGACGATCTCCATGGTATCCCCATAGCCTTCGCCGTCTGGGTTGTGGGGTAGGTCGACGACGAGTGGGGTCAGCCTCCCGTAGCGGCCCGCTCGGACGCACATGATGAGGTCGAAGAAGTGGACGTAGGTCGTGGCCAACTCGTCGTCCCTCAGGTCGTACACGGACCTCCCCCTGAACGGGAACGGGGACCAGTCCTCCTCGGTGTAGGACCCGTCGTCGCTCGCCCGCACCAACCGAATCACCCGCCACTCTGCCACCGTGCACCAAGGCATGGCCAGTGAAAGGTTTTCGAGGAGGCTGGCCTGAAGTTGACTCGCAAAGAACCATGGTCATGTTCAGGAGATCAAAGAAGCCGGTAGCAATCAGAATTTTGTGATCGAAAAACACAAATGCAATCAAGAATTGGAAATCCGGATGTGGAAACCAATAAATGCTCCCAAGAAGCCCAAATTTGGCAAGAACAGAACCACGAATTGCTCTCGCACGAATGAAATGGCACACTGAGTAGTCCACGCAGTTAAACTTGGATGAATATTAACGACATCCAAGAAACAATTTCGCGCAATCGATAGGTTTCACCGGAAGCAATTTGAGAAAAAGAGGGAAGCGGGCATGGCGAACTCACCCTGATCGGACCTGGAAGGCCAGGCACGCCCTGTCTGGCGGAGATGGGCTCCGCGATCCACTGCATCATGGTGCTTACGTTGGCGAAGTCGTCGACGCTGACGCCGTTGTTCCAGCGGAGGTACTTCCCGTTGGCTCGGAGGTAGCGGCGGTTGACGTTGCGGATCAGGACGGCGTTCACGATGCTGCCCATATCGAGGGCCTCCCACATGATGGCCTCCACCTCCGGCTGATCGTAGTTGCGCTGCGCGACGAGGAAGCCGCGGTGGCCGCGCGGCGCCGGCGTGGTCGTAGGTCGTGGCGGCGAGGTAGCGGCCGTAGGCGGCGCTGTGGAGAAGCAGGCGTCCATTGTAGAGGTGCACCACCCACGCCGCATTGAGCGACGCGCGGCTCCGGCGGTGGGAGACGCCCTGCTCCTCGTCGTCGGCGTGGAGGTAGGTACCCACGCGGCTCCGCAGCCGCACGTACTGCCCGTCGTGGAACTGCTCCATCGGTCGCTGCCGCTAGCGCCGCTGGAGAGAGCAGAGGCGGTGGAGAGGGAGAGGTGGGGGTGAGGATTTCTTGGTTTCTTGGCGCTCCGGCGACGGGGAGAAGAGGAGAGGCAAGGCGCTGTATTTCAAGGCGCCGTCCTCAGCTTTGGAATCACGTGGGCTCCAGCGGGCCGTTTTCTCGGCCCAGCCCACGAGCCCGACCCTCACCGAGCCTCAGGCCCACACGGGTTCCTTCTCTCCCTAGCAGACGCGCGGCGGCGGACGGGGCCGGCACCGTCGCTCCTTCCTTTACCCGGCGAGCTTCTCCTTGCCCTGCACCGGCGCGACGGCGCGGAGACGACACGTCCGGCAGCATTGCTCCGTCTCCTTGCCCTGCCCCAGCGCGCCGCACATACTCCTTGCTCTTGCTCGCTATTCGCTTGCGGCTTTTGCTTAGGAAGAGCTGGCCGTCAGGTTCACCTGGTGTGGCTATTTTTGAGTGGCTATGGTGTTGTGTGGATGTGCATTGCTCACTTGCTATGTCCGATCGACAGAAGTTACTACCAACCATTTTTGTTTTGTTTTGAGGACATGCATATGGTGTCGGTTCACTTCACTTTTTTCGTCTGTGATTTTTGTTCAAGTGTTCAGATCCGATGCATATCGACATGTTTTGGTGGCAACTCAACATTCAGGCGCAGAATAGTCACAGCATTACACCATGCATTTTTCCCCCCAATAACTAGAGTGACAGCAAGAAAGGATGCACCTCCAGAAATTTAGTCGAGTTCAGTAACTCATACTTGATTTTCAGCACGCAGAAACATTCATAAAATAAGCATGAGTTTGACGAATGGCTATATTTAATATATTAAAGTAGCGAGAAAAGGTTCTTCATTGTCCTGACACGAAAACATAATCTAGCAGCGATGCGACAGAAGAGAAACTAACACGAAGTCTACAACAATGTCCCCCTACACCACTGCTTACTCTTCATCCGAACTCTCGTACGCTAGACCAAGTAAGCTTCCAGTTACATTCTGTGGCCTAGCCTCTGTTGGTTCAGCTGGTTTTGACAATGGCTGCACACAGCTGACTGCCCCATGAGACGATTCTTTCACACTTTCACTGAGTTGATTCTGGCATGAAGGAATTTTGCTGACAGAAACTTCTTGGTTCTGCTTAGGTCCATCATTCTCGGCTGCTGCTTGCGGAGGGCTGCCAACTTTGGGTCGCTTTGGTTTGATCCCAACAATATTCTTCAAGAGATCACGTTGCCTGCACATTAGTTATGTGCCATAGTAAGAAAAGGCGTGGTGGATGGAAACATAATGTTTGTTGCACACAGCTTTGAAGCTTACCTTATATCACTTTTTGGTCTAGCATCCACAGCAAGAGCCACTGGTATAGCAGGTGAAGAATCAGCTAAAATTGCTGCTTTGTAAGGCCAAGGTTAAAGAAATCAAACAGACTATAATGTACACATATCTAAATGAGAAGCCACCGCTGGCTAGGCATGTTTCTCTGTTCTGCTATTCCAACAAATGAAAGACCATGTCAAACAAAAAAGACAAATCACATAATAGACATGTGGAAAATTGCTAAATAAGTTAAATGAGAAACTATGTCTCTACTGTGCTATTCCGCCTAATGAAAAGGAAATTAAATAATAAATATGTGTACAATCGCAAATTGACATAGCGCGAGCTACAGGGCCTATTGGATCCAATTGATCTAATAGTACTTTATAAAATGCAAACTATGGTGTTTCATTAAAGAAAGGATATTTTAAAAGCAGCGAATGCCCGCTTCTCTGTACGGCGAAGGAGACGCTCTGCATCTTCCTCAGCCTCCATTTGCTCTTTGAGGTAAAGCAAATCATCACTGTCCAATGCTGAAAAACATAAAAGTAACACAAAATAAGGATTAAGAAGCAGCAAGTAATGTAGTCTTCCTCAAAAGAAGCATGAAATACCTCCTCGTCCATGAAGGTAGCCTCCCCTCTCACCAGCAACATCCTGCATCTGTTGGCATCATCCGCCCAGTAGAGAGCCAAAATTTCTGTGAGGGCATGTTATCAGAACGTGGTGTGTAGAAGTCAACTGGTAGCACTAGTAATGGAATCGAGTTTTCAAGAAATGACGTGTCATCTCACTGCCAGAGCTAAGTGCTATTCTACAAACAAACCACTGAGCTCACGGGAGAATATGTGCAATCTCAACCTAAGGTAACCGTCTAAATATTTCTACCCAAATTGGATGATTTATCACAGTCTATAGTAAATTATGAAGTTCAGCTTGTATATTTTTTACTCACTGTGTCACTGTAATACAAACAACTGTACTACTCTATATCTGCAGAACCAATCCATATATAATGCATATTGCAAGCAGAACACCAGTGGTTTGTAGAAGTCAACTGGTAGCACTAGTAATGGAATCGAGTTTTCAAGAAATGACATGTCATCTCACTGCCACAGCTAAGTGCTATTCTACAAACAAACCACTGAGCTCACGAGAGAATATGTGCAATCTCAACCTAAGGTAACCGTCTAAATATTTCTACCCAAATTGGATGATTTATCACAGTCTATAGTAAATTAGGAAGTTCAGCTTGTATATTTTTTACTCACTGTGTCACTGTAATACAAACAACTGTACTACTCTATATCTGCAGAACCAATCCATATATAATGCATATTGCAAGCAGAACACCATGTAAAGAAGTGTGTCATCACCCCGGCACAATCAACACTATGCCAGACTGGCACCCTATAAATGCAAAATTAAGAAAATCCATTCATTCAGACATCAAAATTATATTCCGGCAGAGTTTAACCTCTCTTTTTTGCTGAATTTGACTTATATTTCAGTAGCTAATGAGACTAATTCCTCTTACAAAATAATATATCTACCAGGAAAGTGCCACCAATTAACTGTAAGATTCAATATATTTACATCCCATGCAGATTTCTTTTTTAAACGTGTTTAGATATGCATCCAAATGCAGTAGCAGCAACAATACAATCCGGTTAACCTTTGCAACCATGCGCTGGAAGGTGACGTCTTCATCGTCGATCTTGTCCTTCCCCTTCCCCAACTTCCTATCTGCACATCCACAACACAAACACCAAAGACCATCAAAATTAAGTGCTTAACAAACAATCGGGTAAGAACTTGTGGGAAACGAGAGTGATGCACCATCTACCTTTAGGATCGGTGAGATTGGTGTACTCACGGACCTCACGCCCAGACATGTCAAAAACTCAGCTGCGTCCTATGTAGATCCAGAACCGACATCAGATACACTTGTTTCTTAGTCTGATTTCTAATAATGGTAAGAGTTTGGCAAGATTTTTTCTTGACAGATCAATAAGCTGGTAAGTAATAGTAAATCAAAACTGCTATGACTCACCGGATCCAACCAACTTTTAACTTGGTAACCTTATTGATACACAAAATAACCAAAAACACCCCTTAAAGACAAATAGTGTACACCAGGGGTGACCAATTGCTAAATTACCGATCCTAACACTAGGACTGTTAACATGTTGTTATGTTCATCTGATACTTTACATGTGTTCATGTGAAGCAACTCTAGCGCACATCCTTCGCATATTGGTCAAGTAATAAACATTTCTAATGACTAATTTAGGATCTAGAGCTACGTCTGGAGATGTGTACAATATGTATCCAATAGTCATCCGCAGTTTGGTGACTTAAGTTCTTAACAAGCCGGTTAGCCACAGAATTTGATATATGATATAATACATGCAAGATGTTTGTTAAAGCTGCCGACAAGCCCAAATTGTGCCCCATGACCCATGTCATGTGACCTGAAAAACAATAACTGATTACCCCTTCTAAACGGTTCTGCTTGTGCATATATCAGCTTTAGCTGACTGGTCCATAGGTGCTCTGGTCTGGGGAAGCCCTGAAAAGCTCGTATCCTTTAATCCTTTTGAATGGTTGTAAATTTGAGCCTATTGTCTGGTGAATGACACAAATTCAGTAACACCCCTGGACTTATTTGTGGTCTGTTTATTTGATAATATCATTCTTTATGACTGTTTGTAGGGAAACTGAGCAAGGAAAGAAATATTGAACATAAAAGGAGTGCTAAATTGTAACAATTTTGAAGTGGCACATCAAATAAGAGCAAGGTTTAAAAGTTGTCTTGCCAACATAAGGAGTTACAACTTACAAGGTATCAAATGCACCACAACATGCATCAAAGAAAACTCGTAACATGAATACACCAAGGAAAAAAATTGTACAAGCATACATGTACCATCAACAACACCTTATAACAAAAAAAGTACACATACATGAATGCATTATTATGCATACGAAGCAAATGCGCAAAACAACAAGAGCAGTAGTTCTTCTCATGGTTGCCAAGACATATCGCTACATCAGTTGCCTGACCATCAACATGCACACTTTTATTCACTCCCTACAGGAGACAACAAGTTGGCTACAAAAAATCCATAGTGTCTACAAAGTTCCAACAGACAAGTACACAGATAATGTTAAATGGCTACAATAAGACAGACCTAAGAATATGAAGAACGAACAAGCTCCAGACTAGTGTTGTTTTCTGTCAATTCGCTTACTCAGGCATAAATTCTAGGCGCCCCCGCTACTAATCGATCCATGAACAGAGGGGGTATATGCAGAACAAGCTTCATGCGAAATTTTCGGCAAAACCAAACGTGCAATATATAGAGCTACAGGAAACAATTCTCACAAATCTGGAGGGGGCGGGCAAATTAACAAGGTAAGATTTCCGTACCCTGCGGGCGCGACGAAGAGGAGGGGGCAGGCGACTGGTGAGGATGATGGGGGCGGAGGGGTGCTGGAGAGGAGTGTAGCGCTGGTCCCGAGCGGGGGCGGCCGGCAGCGCGGGAGGGTGGCTGTGCGGAGGGGACTCGAGGAGGGGCGGAATCGGGAGGAGGCGCGCGGGGGGAGAGGGACAGAGGAGAGGAGCCGTCGGGCCGGATTAGGAAAACCCCGGGGCTGGATTTTGGCTGTAATTTGTGCCAACTCCGATGGCTGTTTCGTGAGAGGGTTTGGACTTTGGAAGAAGCCCGAAAATCCAGCCAAAAAAAAATTGGGGAATAATCCAGCCAATTTTTTTATTTTATGGGAATAGTCCAGGCATTTTTTTATTTTGGAGAATAGTCCAGGCAATTGTTTTATTTTTTAGGAATTGTCCAGACAAATTTTAGGCAGCAAGAAAAGCCGCTTGAGATTGACTCGATTTTTTGTTTGAGACGAGAGAATTTTTTTTAGATAAACAGGGAGACGATCCCCGGTTCCATTAAGCATGAAACCACAAATGTTCACACCGAATCTTTTCCAAAAACCAAACGCACCCAAGGCCAAGCACCGGGAACACTACACCGGCAAGCATCTTACAGCTCAAAGTTTTTGCAACAACACCAGACTAAACCTCCCCTGATCTCGTCTCAAAGTTTGAGACGAGAGAATGAGTCGAGCATAAGCCACATTTGTAACTCGGTTGAAGGATTAATCTATTTCGAGTCAATACTATTACCCGAAAACTAAAAAATGCAGCTGCTATTTGGAGCAGTCGAGCGCACACGCTACATGACAAAAACGACAGCGATGAGCGGCCGAGAACCCCTTTCCTCCCCGCCTCCTTCCCCGGTCATCCATACTATTACTATCTCTTCCAATTTTAACTAGGCATAGGTCGAACTGCACAATAAAAATCTTGCAAATTTTGTGACCTTTTTGCAAAATAAAATCACTCATATTATTCAGATTTGCTAATTCCCAGTCAACTGAAATTTAGCTAAATCTCAGTCGACTGGAGAGCCGTTAAATTTTATGCGGAGATTCATGTAATTTTTTTTATTTTGTTCTGTTCCAACAACTCTGGGATGGCCCAACAAAATAAGAGAGAGGGCAAACCTCAGTCGACTGCACAATCTTATGCGGAGATTCATGTGAATTATGTCGTTTATTTTGTTCTGTTGTTTTACAGGGCTACTAATAACTCTGAGTCGGGCCAACAATAAGAGAGAGGGAACTCTAAGCCGACTACACAACCGTTAGATCTTATGTGGAGATTCATTTGAATTTTTAGGTTGTTAACAACTCTTGGTCGGCCCAGCAAAATGAGAGAGAGAGTTAAAGTAGTTACGTTTTTTCGCAAATATTGAACTTGCAACGTCCAAAGATAGGCATGAGCTACTCACCACCATGCCCACTCCAACTTGTTTGTAAATTTTCATCGATATTCCTTATAATATGAACTGCGCATTTTATGACTGTTTTATCTTCATGTTGTTAACTTGGTTTCACCTTGACTTCCTTATGTTTATTTATTTTTTAAGTTATAAACAATTTATTTTAGTGTACTAAAATTCTTTTTGATATCATGCATAAAATGAGTATCTCAATAAATTTGTTATCTTGTAATTTGTATAATTTTTATGAGTTTTACTTATTCTCGATCAATAGGGTTTAAATTTAGATCTCAATCAACTCATAAATAGTCACATTCATCGTGATTTGTGACAGCGTGGGAGTTGCAACAGAGGATTTCAAGTTGAAAAGCGGTTGCAACTAAGATTTTCCACTTGCAAGTGGGTTGTAACTTACCTTTTTCAATTGCAACTATGATTTTGTAGTTGCATCTAGTTTTAGTTTTTTAAAGTCATAGGTTGCAACCGGTTACACATGGGTTGCAATTAAGATTTTCCTAGTTGCAGCTGACGTTGTCTCGATTGCACGAGTTAATTGCAAAAAACCACCATATTTGGGGCAACTATTTCAAAAAACCACCACTATTCGGATTTTTTACAAATCACCACCGGTTTCAGGGCAGCTCGTTTCAAATAGCAACCAGACTACTCTAAACTGGTTTGTTAGCTAACTTAACGGCAGTACTGACAGTTGAGCCCACTGTTAGTAATGATTTGGCATGTTAACGGCATTTTTTATGACCAGTCTACTCGCCATTACGTCAAGCACCTGGTGTGAGACAGGCGCTCAAACGGTGAGCTCGCACCTCCGTCCCCACCACCTCGCCCGCCCTGACCGGACATCCTCGACGCTCGGCCGAGCTTGGCCGGAGCTCTCCCGCCCCATGACCGGAGCTCCTCTACTACGCCTGGCCGGAGCTCCCCGTGCCCGCGCCTGACCAGACACAAGTTGCCGAGCAATGGCTCCGCACACACGCGCAGGCGCATCGCCGTGCACC
This sequence comes from Puccinellia tenuiflora, assembly GCA_012064385.1. Classification (NCBI taxonomy): domain Eukaryota; kingdom Viridiplantae; phylum Streptophyta; class Magnoliopsida; order Poales; family Poaceae; genus Puccinellia; species Puccinellia tenuiflora. Next base: position 5,776 of record QRDG01000855.1, on the reverse strand, counting down.
TAGACAAGCTGCCAAGTTGTGCGCCTCCCAGCCCAGCTAGCACGCACGCACGGGCAGCGAACGCACGCTAGCTAGCACGTACACGAGAACACACAGCTAGCTATCATGCATGCGTAGGGGCGCGGCGAGCACGGACGCGGCGCGGACGAGGAGCGGGGGCGCGGCGGACGGGCGGTGAGCGCAGACAAGGCGTGGCGCGCGGCCGGCGAACGCGGCGTGGACGAGGCGCAGAGGCGCGGCGCGCGGCCGGCGAGCGCGGAAAAGACGCAGAGGCGCGGCACATGGCCGGTGAGCGCGGACGAGGAGTGGCGGCGCGGCGCGCTTACGTCGAGCTGGGGCGCGGCGAGCTTAGATGAGGCGCAGAGGTGCAGCGCGGAGCAAGATCAGCAGCCGCCTCGGCCACGCGACTCTGGCTAGGCTAGAACGGGCGCCGCCGTCGTCGCCCTCCTCGCGCTCGCGTTCGTCGTACCCGGCGCGGGGAGGAGCAATAGCAGCAGCCTCGATCACCCGCAGGCCGATAGGCCGTGCGACTCTGCTTGAACGGGCTCCGCCGCCGTTGCTTTCCCCTCGGTACATCGGCGCACACGAGGTGCTCGATAAAATGTCCACCAGGAAAAGTGTGGGTCAAGGTGATGACAAGTGGGGCTCACAGATAAGTCAAACAGTGTGCCAATTATGTGCCACGTCATCACTGATAGTGTGCCCCACTGTCAGTGGTACGGTTAAGTTAGCTAACGAACCTATTTAGGATAAAGTGGTTGATATTTGAAACGAGCTGCCCCAAAACCGGTGGCGATTTGTAAAAATTCTGAATAGTGGTGGTTATTTGAAGTAGTTGGCCTAAATGTGGTGATATTTTGCAATTAACTCCGATTGCACACATGGGTTGCAACTTAGATTGTCCCGGCTGACACTAGGAGAACAATGTCTAAATAGTTGAATTTGCCTTGTGATTTGTGCTGGCCTAAAAGTTATACATGGTTTGCAACTAATATTTTTGTTATAGACGGGTAGCACGAAGATTTTTTCAGATGAACTTGTGCTGCAGCTGAGATATTCCCAAATTTCTATGTGTTACAATTGAAAATTTTCTAGTTGCATATAGATTGCAACTGAAAACAAAATGACCAGGCAGTTAGAGATGCGTTTTAACAATAATTTCAGTCCCTTTCTCCTCCCATATGCTAGTCTTTAGACTTTTTTTTGTTTGTCTTTTTCTCCCCTTTGCTGGTCCTTAACTAAAAATGAACATAATAATTAGTGCAGTTACATAACAAATACAAATTCCCCAAAACAAGTGCGGTTGCATACTTTTTATAAATGACCAATGCCTGATAAACAAAACATACCGAAAGAAGGGTGAATTAAATAATAACAAAATGTCTTTACAAACACAATGAATATATGCTTGTAAAGATCTGATGGCCTGAAAATTCACTATGCTTTTCAGAAAAGAAAAGAAAAGACAGACGTCTACTCTTTGGCATTTGGCAAAGCAATAAAAATGCAGTTTAGCCTTGAAAGGAACTGAAGTCGAGCATTTCTCCAGAGACATCTTTCTGTGCCAAACGAAAATATACAGATCCGTCTTCCAAAGCTTCCACTGTCAGCTTACTCCAGTACTACAACTCTACAAGTCTACAAGTGCGGTAACCTATCACTCCTCGAATGAAGCAAAGTAAATTCTAAATTACATAAAAAATCCTCTGCTTCCGATGCCTCTGCCTTCGTCGATGCTACGCATGGTGCACACAACGGAGGCTGCCATCGATCGCCACATGGGTCACCGTGCGTGCGCGGCTGGGGGCACGGCCTCGGCGAGGGGCGTGGTAGCCGGCGACGGCACCGGCGAGTCGCGGCACACCGGGCAGGTGGCGCTCACGCGCAGCCACCGCTCGGCACACCCGGCATGGAAGCAGTGCGCGCACCCAGGCCCGCTCCGGAGCGCCGCGCCGGCGTCGAATTCCCCGAGGCAGATGGCGCACGGCCCGTCCGCGCCCGACTTGCCTTCGCGCAGGAAGAACTTGGGTAGAGCACGTCGATGGTGGGTCCGTCGAGGCCCGCCACCAGCACGACGGTGGCCGGCGCGGACCGTTGGGCGTCGTCTGCGTCGACGTGTCGACGGAGCGCCCCGGCGGCGCGGGCCTTGGCACGGAAGCAGACGTAGGAGGCGAGCATGACGGTGGAGACGAGCACGAGGACGCCCACGGCGATGGCGACGCCGTAGCCGAGCTGGCCGTGCACGCCGGCGGCCACGCCGGTCCCCGGCGCGGGCGCCGCCGCGGTGGAGGCGGAGGAATGCAGCGGGTGCGCGGGCATTCTTGCGTGATCTCTGGAGAGCTAGCTGGAGAAGGGGCGTGAACTGAGGAGTGTAGAGCGTGACAAGATTTAAGCCCGGAGGTGCTGTAAATGGAGGAGAATGTGATACGTACTTCCTGTCCGTGCGTGCGTCGATCGATCGATCTCTGCTGAGGAGAATCGCTCATGGCGGGCTTCGAGATACGAGACGAGACGCGCATCGATCGTCCCATGGCGCTTGGTAACCAGGAACCACGTGGTGTGGTTTTAGAATCCTATGCGTACAGTACATAGCCACTGCCGACCTGCTCAGCTCGATCGATCCACCGGCCGAGACGAATCCCACACGTCCTAGGATTATGAGCGATACGAGATAGGAGACGAGACGCGGGTGCCCCCTCCGCCGCCTAGAGCCACCCTCTCTCCTCTCCTCCGCGCCACCATTGAAGGACGCTGCCGGACAAAGGCGGCGCAGTCGATGACGGTGGCACGAGATTTTGTCGCGGCAACGACGAGTCCTTGGGCAACACATCTCGTCGGTCGTCGGCGGTTTGCCGGTGCGCGTGGTAGATGGCGGTGTTCTTGCACGTTGCTTCTGATGTGCTCGCACCCCAATCCGATGCAACTTTAGGGAAAACTTTAGATTGCTTCGGGATCGAGCGATGGCGGCGCTTGCGCCTCGTAGCCCCTCTCGATAACATCGTTTTTCGAGCTTGCGTCGGTTGAAGGGACCAACGGTGGCTGTGCCGAGGTTGTGGCAGCCTCAGTTGTTCGGACGGTCGGTCTATGGAGCAAGATGTACAATGGCTTGCGACGGGAGGTGGTGGCTGCCGACGGTCGTTACTACGGCAGCGCGGTTGTCTGCAGTTGGTCTAGCGGCGGCGTTTTGGCCGCAATTTGCTCGTTGCGGTGTCGTCTGATGACGCCGTCGGAGCATGGGTGGCTGTCGGGTTCTTAGACGGCGGCGGACTCCGTGGTCATGTGGATGACGCGTCGGTTGAATTGGTGATGGTCTCCAGCTACGTGTGTCATGGTTGATGACGGCATGGGACGTCCTCTTCAGTGCCCCCGGAGTTTCGAAGCCGGTGGTTGTATGGAACGTCCCCTCCATTTCAAGAGCGGGTTCGATTAGACGCAGCAGATGCTACGCAGGATGGCTTCAAAGGAGTTATCAAGTCATGCCTGACCGGCGTTGGCAATGTGGCATCTCATGCGGAGGCGCCATGTTATGCCTGATGATGGCAGGTGCTACACACGACGTCTTCTCTGCAGTGTCAAGCATGCATGTTTCTGCTCGATCAAAGGTGGTGCGACACTGGTTGGAACCGTGGAGGTATGGGATGTTATCGGCTTCTAGTTTCTCCTCCAGCGGCAACTGGCCAGCGATGTGTCATTGGCCGGACAAGGACGATGGTAGATGCTTCAACGTTGAATTTGCACACTTCGATTGAAACATTTTGGCAATGTTGGCGCGTATTTACATAGTGTCCTTGTTAGAGGTGGTGGCTCGAAACTCGTCTTTGGATGACCAGAGTCGACTTTTTGTTGGACTCATCACCATCAACACACGCGTGCGAATTTTTCTTCTTGAAGACGTTGTCTAGATGTTATGTATTTCTCTTTATTTTTGTATTTTACCATAGGGTGACATCAAATTTTTTAATTTTCTATTTTTCTAAACTTAGTAATAAAAGAGTTGTGTGTATCGTTTTGATACAGATGCAATGCAGATGCTGGGGCTTCGTTTCCTATTTAAAAAAAAAAGGATTATGAGCGATTATGATAGGTGCAGTGTTGTGTTCCTTGGGAGGAAAACGTGAACGGCGTATGAGTTGGCCACCTCGCCACCTACCGGTACAAAAATTAACCAGCAAAAACAACCGAACACCCATGTAAGCTTGTTGCCGTGATCATGTTTTCTTCAGATCACTTTGGTTTTCTAGCGGGAACATTTCGCGATCCTACATGCGGCTAGAAATGATGGATTTCGCTCTCAAACTCTTCGACAACTCTTCGACATTAGGCTCGAGACGAGCCCGGCTTTGTATTAACGAAGCCAAGAACTGGCCAGGGATTACATAAGGCCACCATTACAACCAGCAGAACCGAACACCAAGTGACCGAACGATACAAGAGTACACTCTGAACAGCTTACAACTCTACACTAAACAGCAAGCCCAAAAAGGAAGAACAAGAAACACTGCTTGCCGAAGTGAAGACCGCAACACTCAAGGGCAAGGACACCACGCAGGAGTCACCCGCAGTGGCTCCAGCCGCAAGGACGCTGTTGCCACACCAGAGAGGGCCGCCGCCCTGGATCCAAAGTCCTCTGCTGCGAACGAGGCGACGAGCGCGTGGAGCGACGAGATCCTCGCCGCCACCCTCCTCAGCGGTCGCGCGGCTTCCCGGCGGTCGCCTCAGGTAGCGGTGAGGTGGGGGAGATTGGGGAGGAGGGGGCCGATGGTGCTAGGGTTGGCTCGCCGTCCGAGACGCCCTAGAGGGAGCGACGCGGGGCCGGAGGGGGGGGGGGGGTTGAAGTCTCCTTGAGGATCCTACATGCGGGAATGGTTCGGCAACTCCTTGAGGCTCCCACCTCCTCAACCGTGAGCGATGGCGCATCAACTCTCTTCTGGTCTGATAGATGGCTACCCCAAGGACGTATAAAGGATTTCGCTCCCGACCTCTTCGACGAGGTTCACCATCGTGCAGTCACGTCTCGCCTGGTCACAGACGACATTGGGGGCGGATGGATGGAAGATGTGCCCCCGGACCTTGGGGCCGCAGCTCTGGGTGAGTTACTCGAGTTGGCGGAGCACTTGAGTGCAGTCATGTTGGTGGATGGGGTGGAGGACACCTTCAGTGGAATTGGGAGGCCAGTCACACCTTCTCGACTAGATCGGCTTACCTAGCTCTCTTTGAAGGGTCGACTGGCCTTGGTGGCGCCGAGCAGGTTTGGAGCTCCCGCGCACCAGCCAAATGCAAATTCTTACTTTGGCTGGCACTCCGAGATCATTGCTGAACTGTCGATCGGCTTGGTAGACGGGGACTCCCACGGCCTGCAGCTTGCCCTTTCTGCGATCAGCACGAGGGGACCATTAACCATTTGTTGTTGGGCCGTGTTCTAGCTAGGGGAGATCTGGACCGCAGCGTTCCATAGGTGGAGCCTAGATACCTGGGTCCTGATCCGGACAAGAGGCTGGTGGATTGGTTGCCGACCGAGCTACGGCCATCACCCTAATTGGATGTTGTCTGTGGACCAAGGTTTTAAATAGCCCGCTATAGTCTCGATATAGCTCCGTTATAGCCTTTTGAGTATGTTGCCGCTAAATGAATCCATATAATTTAGCCTCTATAGCCCCCATTTTAGCCTGATTTAGCCCGCTATAGCCCCATTTTGAGTGTTGCCGCTATTTGTTGTATCCCGCTATTTAAAACACTGATGTGGACGCACTGTAATGGGGTGGTTCTTTGATGGCAT